>MJUU01029441.1:0-11724 GCA_002080025.1 Modiolus philippinarum | reverse complement strand
TTTTATATTTATGGTTAAATTCTATCAAGTTATAGTATTGCGGACACCGGTATAATGTAAAATAGAGAAAAGGTGCCCTATCTTTTATATTTATGGTTAAATTCTATCAAGTTTTAATATTGCGGACACCAGTAAAATATAAAATTGAGAAAAAGTGCCCTATCTTTTATATTTATGGTTAAATTCTATCAAGTTATAGTATTGCGGACACCGGTGTAATATAAAATAGAGAAAAAGAGCCCTATCTTTTATATTTATGGTTAAATTCTATCAAGTTATAGTATTGCGGACACCGGTATAATATCAAATAGAGAAAAAGTGCCATATCTTTTATATTTAGGGTTAAATTAGAGCAAGTTTTAGTATTGTGGACACTGGTATAAAATAAAATAGAGAAAATGTGTCCTTTCTTATATATTTATGTTGAAATAATAAGAAAATTTTAGTATGTGTAAATCTAATTTAAAAGTAATGTATCTTTTCTTAGGTTCATTACTACGGTGATATATCAGGACTTTTTTATTTGACGTAAATTGTTTTTGATTAAACATTTTTGATTTAATTTATTTCTTTTTCTGACAAAATTACAACATTTTAAGCTTTTGACGATTCTACTCTGATATTGTTACGGCAAAAGTGGAGACAGTTCCCGGGAGAAAGTTTGTAACACTCTATAACCGAGATCATCCGGCCTTACAACAGTCCGGCCCTATGCCAGTCCGGCCTTATGACAATCCGGCCTTGGTCTATCCGTCCCTGTATTGTAAATTGATACTATAATATCGATGTTATGTTCAGTTTGGTCATGATATCGGAGATAGAAAGTCGTAATATTTATTGTTCAGACTTATATAGATGCATTTATTAGATAAAAATTGCTGCAGAATATAGGAACGAAGGAGTTTTAACCATTTACGAAATCGTACAGCGAGGGATAACCTCTGAACTATGTGCCAAGTTTATTTTAATTTGAAATGTTAGCAATACCTATATTTAAGAAATAATTTCAGACTGAGACTGCCGAAAGAACAAAATTCAAGTGGATTAGATAAATCAGAGTCCAAATTCACGGCAAATATGAGAACACCAGAAATAAAAGACCATAGTCACGATACACAAACATGCTAAATATAAAACTAAAACTTCAGGACATGAGTTTGCTCTCCATCTTCCAGGGTAAAAACTTGGCATATGAAGTTGAATTTTTCATATGGCACTTCTTACAACAACTTTTCGCGGAAAACAACAGTAATACATAAATTATCATAAGGCCGGATCTACTTTTAAGACAGGGCCGGATTGGAATGAGGCCGGAAAGTTCAGGGCCGGATAGGCAGGGACGGATTTGTCATAAGGCCGGAACGACTTGTTACCGTATTTTCTTTTCTAAAATGAACATTGGTTTTTTTTCTTTCTAAATTACCATTTTATTTATGCTGTGAAATTAAGAATATCTCTACTTTTATTGCACGCTGATATTTTTCATTTCGAGTTCGTTTCATGAAAATATATCAGATTTTTTAACCGACACGGTGCACGTTACACGGTACACGGTACACGATACACGGTACACGATACACGATTGAGAACTTTCTGTATCATTCATCGTGCGAATCGTGTGCGCTCAACGTGTGAACCGTGTGCGTTCATCGTGTGAATCGTGTGCGTGTGGTAGGGAATGTTGAACGTTTCCATCGCTGTACGGACCAGGCCAAAGGTCAATGATATTAAAGTACATAAGCACCTCGTCAATAACGATTGCAGCGCCCTCTATATTGGCACAAAAATTCCCTCCTGAACTAATTTGCATATTTTGAGGAAAATTAGGGTATTTCAGAAATATTTTACAAAGAATGCACTATGGGTCTCCTCGCAAAAAGTGGTCTGAGGTAACGTGTTCTACTGCTTACAATAGACAGGTGGTCAGAATAACAATTTTAGATTACAAAAAATAAAAAAAGCCAAAATGTGAAAGTGTGATAGCGTATCCATATGAGAGATTCTCGCAAGAACAAGTACACCATAACTGAAATGTATATAGAGCATACATCACTCTCACCTTTTTCAAAGACATTTTTATAGTGGATCCAATAGTTAATTACCGAACTTACAAACACCGACTATGACAAAGCCTTACTTTTCATTACAGGTGTGACGGATGCTAACCTTTCCATAGTACTTGATGATCTGCAGCTTTTGTAAGGGTTCACACTGCTAGTGCTTTAGTTTTGTGGCGTTCTTGGTCATTTTTGTTTATTGGCTTTGTCTTTATCTATATGTCTATATTTGGGAGCCCCTTTCAGCATTTATTGACAGGCAAAAAATTATTTATTTTAAACGCTTAACTGAATTGCCAGAAAATCGCTTATGTAAGCAGGTTTTCAACGAAATGAATAAGATAAAAGAAAATATCTGGAATTATAAGAATATAAGTTTAGAATTATTAAACAAAACTATTCCTGGCGATATCTCATTTGAGGCTTTAAGTGTAAATGGTGTGAACAAAATATTCGGTGCTGCTACAAGACAAGATCTCAGTCTAGAAGTTCATTCCAAGAGTACTCTTGACATGTACCAGCACTGCTACGTTAGACAAGGGAGGCAATCATATCTGAATGGAAATGATTTCCTACCTGCTAGGCTAAAATTATTAGCAAGAACCAAGACAATTCCGCTACGAAAATATTTATGCCGTATGAATATGGTTGAAAATGACTTGTGCACGCTATGTAACACCGGTATGAGTGAGGACCTCGAACACTTTGTATTAGATTGTTCTGCGTTAAATGATGTAAGGAAAAAATTAGATTTTTTATTTGATTATAAATTTACTTTAAATAATGACTTCAGTATGAGCTTTACCGAACTGTCACCTAATGAAAAGGTACAATTTTTGATTGGTGACATGGGTTTCTTTTTTAATGAGGATGTTGGAATTTTTTATGATGTTAATGGAAGGCAGTTTTTAACTGAGTGTTTTAACCGAAGATCATTTATGTTGAACTAAAGAATTTTTATTTTGATTCTTTGTTTAATCTAATTTTATGATTTGATACTTTGTTTTATTTAATTTAATGATTCCACATTCTGTATATGATCTATCGAATCAAAAAGTGAACTATGAACTGCTTGTGATATGATTTTACTTCAAATACTTTTTATATTATACTGATGACAGAACGTTTATTTTAGGAGTGGATACTGTCTTAACTTTAAATTTTGTTGTTGTAAATAATTATTGTATCTATTTTATTATTTAATATCAGACGCGCTACCACTTCTACCCTGGTGGGAGGCGCCCCCGTTGTAAAGGGGTAGTTTCTAAATAANTATTATATATATATATATATATATATATATATATATCATGGAATTTTAAGTTACGTTTTACGTGAATTGCCGTATTTTGTTTATTTTTTATTTTAAATATTTCGGAATAGCAAAGTTGCAGCAGACTGCAGGTTACTTAGTTTTATAACTGAAAATACAAAATTGAAAGAACTCTGGGGATCAGGAAAATGGGAAAAATTGGACACACAATTATATAAAGGTGTATTAGATTAAAACCGACCCTTTAAGGTTTGGGCATTTCCGACCTTAGGTTACATATAATCTTTATTCAATGTTTTTAACAGTTCAAGTATCGAAAATGTTAAAGAATGTTTTATATTTTCAGAAGGCAAGGTTCAGGACTTTGCCCTTCATGTCTTTGAACAGACTGCTAAACCGAAAATTTGGTCCCATTCTTTAATTTTTTGTTTTTTTAATGCCAACATTTGTTTATTATTATCGATTTAGATTTGAATATAATCCGATTGTTTTTGTTTTGTTTTTTTAACCAAATCATAACCACTGTTGCGATTGTCACTACATTTTTACAGTTGTAAAATCTAATTTAACAGAGCTGTACAATATTTCTATTCTGCAAATAAGATCTGATATTTTCTAACAGTTCCAGTATATTTATGGACTGAAGAACACCAACTTTGACATCATCACTCTTCCCGACCACAAGTTGATTCCTGAAGTTTTTTATTTTTGTTTTTATGTTTGTTTTTGTTTTGTTTGTTTGTTTTTGTTTTGTTTTTATTTCTGTTTTTTGTTTCTGTTAGTTTTGTTCTTGTTTTTGTTATTTTTTTTTGCTTGGAAAGCACCTCTATTACTGTAGGTTTTTTTGCGTTCTTGTTAATATTGACTATAATGTTGTTAAAGTTTTTGTCACACTGGTCCTATGCATATTTTAAAGTTTCTGACTTCTTTTAGATCATCCACATTTACATATTATAACCAAATCGAGGCATTCTGGTTTTTTTATTTGTTTTTTTTGTTTTTGTCGTTGTCAAGTTGTAAAAAATGAATAGCTTTGTACATGAGAGCTGATCAAAGATTGGAATATCTTTCATTTACGTAAAATAACGGCAGTAGAATTAATCAACCGAACGATTTCAGGAGTGGTATTCACAAAAATTGAAGTCAAACGACATGGACAAAACGAGAACACAGAAAACAATTACGCTGGACAGCTACGAAACACAAAAAACAAAAACAAAACAAAACATTCAAAACCAAGGCACTCAAAGTGTGAAATCCATGAAACTGAGAGTGACATCAGGTACTCCGGAAGGGTACGCCTTTCCTGATCTGCTAACATCACGCGTCACACAGTTAATGAAGTAGACATGTTTTGATAGATCTGCTTGATTACTAATTGTTAACACAACATACATTTAAACAAAGTGTAATTACAATATTTTTATCCTTCTAATATCACAATTTTGCAACAATAAAAAAGATAACAGTATTTGCTATTAGTTTACCAGTGCATCTGATCTTACCCATTGCTTTTAATTGGGTCTGCATGTGTTTGTTCATCTGTAAGTATGTCCTCATTTTTTCTGTACCACACTTATGTTATATCTTAATGCTTTTGCCATTGTCTTTGGACGATTCTATTTTATACTGTCTCATAATTGTGTCCATCATTTACACGTACATTGCACTTTTAATATTCCACAATTATAAGTCTAGAAAATATTGGTATAAGTTGTAATAATGTGGTCATTACATCATTATAAACAGCTATGCACAGCTGCAAACGACGCGTCTACAGACAATCTAAGAAGTTATTTTAAAATAGTCTACAAAACCCAGACGATACATTTATTTGCAGGAGTGAAGGTTTATAATAGAACACAAAAATAATGGAAATTCGATATTTTAATTTACTTGCCTATGATCTATCCTACCTCGTAAATTTTTTGATGAAGAGTGTTTTGGTTCTATCAGTTTTCACTGAGACTATGGCTTTAAGTATATATAGATTTTTTCAATTTTAGGTCAAATTTATTTTCCAGTTAAGAATTGACGCGAAAAAAAAATCAACATTGCCTAAAATCAGGATTATGTTCAGGATTACTGCTCATTCAATTTTCATTTTTACCTAGTAGTAATTGATGTTCAAACTATATACTAAAAGAGATGAGCAGTAACTTTTTAATAGATCACTGTACAGCAAACATAAACCAAAGTCGTGTCTTATTTGCGAGTAACGGTTTGTGCTGTAATTTTGAAATTTGTTTAATCAGATTTAACATCGAAGAGCCGCTTTTAAAATGTAATACAAACGATACAAAATTGTTCAGTGTTTTAAGTCGTACAAACGAGTTTTTAAAATGGTACAGACAATGTAAGAGTTGTACAAACCAATTGTAAAAAGAACACGATTTTGAAAGCCATGCTAACAATTTTGAAGTCAAACAACTGAACTTTTAATTTTTTTTTAAATTGTCCTCAGAAAGAACTATCTAAATTAAAGGGTTACGCCAAGCGCAGCATAATGCAACCTTTATAATTAGAACAAATGTTGCTTAAAAACAAGTATTAGCTTTCCAAAAAGCTAGTCTGACGTCAGTATTCTTTAACTTAGACAATCAAAGGTATATTTTGTGTGATGATTTACCAGAATTTCCTAGCTTTATATTCGTAACGGTAACCAAACAAAATTCACAATATAATTCAATAATTGCGGTTCTCCTGATCTATAGGAAAGACATACATAACAAACGAACTGGTTTTTTGTCTTTTATTCCGACAAAACCAGTATAATGACTTTCCTTCAGTGTAAATGTAGAAAGTAATGCGTGTTTTTTTAAATGCCAACAGTACGCTTAAAGAATGGTATATACAATGTAATGTCATTTGAAAAATCCCAGACAAATCAATTAATGAAAATCGCGATCGTAAGTTTGCAATGATGTCGTCGAAACCTTATATAATCAAATGAACACGTTACACTTTATTGACCGTCACTCAATGCAAAAATGGACGCTTTACCGAAATGCAATGCAAACATGGACGCCTAAGCGGATGTGCTTTTTCTGATCCCAATACTGTCTGACGCCGTGACTTTAGACAATTAAAGTTGACTCAGTAAAGAGCGTGACACAGTGATTAGATAGACACAATAAGGAGCTTGACACAATTATTAAGTGGTCACACAGTCTAGGGAAAATAAAAAAAAATGGCCTCTTGTTCCTTTATGAATCGGAAACAGTGAGAGCTATTCCAAGTCCAATGACATACTTCCGAATGCTTAGAACAGGAGAATCCAGAGAAGAACATCTTATCGAAATCCGATGAAAAATAACAGTAAACTGCATATTTGCTTCAAAAAGAAACAATTTATCAAAAATCCGATGGGTAGAAGCGATATTTCTACATTACAAATCACTGCATTAGAATATGACAAATAATTCAAAAAAATAAAATTTCTGATATTCCGCCCTTTTGAACCCCATTTATCTCGTGCCACCTGCAACCCGTCGATAAACCACAAATTGGAAATTTCCTCAGGAGCACTCAAAATGAAATTCCATTGAACTGGTAACTTAATATGATATATGCGCAAATGTCATTGTTGAAGGCCTCGTGATGGTGAATTCAGACGCAGAACAACAATCAAACTTTTGTTCCTTTGTTTGCTTTTACCATGTATTTGTACATACGTTTTCTCATTTAATCCATATGCCTATATGGTTTATGACAAAGAAAATGACTGGTAGTTTGTTTTTAATTTAACATTTTTCAACATTCCAAATTAGCAACACTATCCGAAATATTTTTTGTAGACATATTTAAAACAATCGAATTAATTGATATTTTTACATGACAATGGTAAAACCAATTCAATTTATATCACTCCTGAATAAGGAATCCATTTTTACTCTTTCGTTTGACTGAAGACTATAAAGTTATCAGAAATAATTGTCTGTACGCCCTCTTACAAACTTATTGTCCTTTTCCTATTACGAATATAAATATGAATTGCTGTAGCAATTCGTGATATATAGCATCTAGTTTGTGTAGGCATCAAAGAAGAAATTTTATTGTTATGTAATGATAGTCTATAAAAGGGAGCGCATGTATTATAGTCATTTGTTGACTGAATACAAGTTTTTTTTAATAGTTTGCTTATTTTAGATGTTGAATGGCGATAAAAAGCTTATGTCTTACATTTGACAAAATTCGTTGTGATGTTCATATTAAGAATGTTAAACTATCTATATGTAAACCCATGTTTTCGGTATCTGTTGTTCAATTTCGAAAAAAATAAAGTAAGTGAGAACTGAACCGTCAATCTAAACGAATAATCCAAAGACAATGGCAACATCTAAAAAACAAAGAAACAGAGACATAACATAAGTACGGCACAGAAAAACAAACTTAGGGTAAACACACACACACGAAGATGAACAACACGGACCCAATTAAAAAACCATGGGCGACATCAGGTGCACCGATGCAGTAAGCATATCCTGCTTCTAATAAGACAATCGCCGTGTTTAACATGTCAAATCTGGTAGTAAGGTAGAGGAACCATTAAATAAGCTTTTATGGGGAAAGATCTGTTGCCATCTGGGGAAACAGATATCCCAAAGCGGTCCACAAAATGGTGATGTCGACTGTAAAACTTCTGAAGGGATGACTTCAAGTTTTGGTTAACATGCCCTTGTTTGAATAGCCTATTTGTGAGCAACCGGGCTCTATCAAGGAAGTCACTGTATCTACCACAGACCATTGAATATCGAATGAGCTGGGAGGTGTAAACTCCGTATGTAGGCGCTGTTGAGATGTTGCTACAAAGAAAAGGGAAGTTGACTTTGGAAAAGTAAAGTCATCGAGTGTTTTAGTGACAAAATTTCGTCCATATAACGGAAGCTAAAATTGATGATTAGGCCGTTTTTTTTCTTTATTTTGAAGACGCCCTTCTACGAATTAAGCCTCATATGAGAAGAGAGACAGATCGGCTAGGAGAGGTGCACAGTTTGTGTCCATCGGAATTCAAATAGTCTGTTGAAAAACAAGTCCTCCAAACTGGAAAAATATGTTATCGATCAGAAACTCTTACATTTAATCACTTGTTCCTTTGTATGTTTTTTCTCCGATTCGGAGTCATTTTTCACAGAGTAGGCTTGTTCTGTACCTACAACAAAGTATCTTTATCCTCATCCACCGTTCTTACGGGAGAAACATCCATTAATTAAATCTTTCAGTCGAGATTTTTATGTTCCTCATATGGTAATGCTATCTGATAAGGTGAATTTAGAATTTTTGATATTTTATATGTAACAGTAATGAAAGCATCTGAGGAACATTTTGTAATCACTGCTCGAAGGGTTGATTTAAGAATTCAATTTTTAAACACTAAATTAATTTACTTATTCAAAGCATATATAAGAGATTTTCAAGATCAAATCTGATTACAACTTTAGACTGGTCAAGACAAGTCGAGACTCTTTCAGTACTAAATCAGACTGGTCAAGACAGGTCGAGACTCTTTCAGTACTAAATCAGACAAGTCGAGACAGGTCGAGACTTTTCAGTACAGGTTTAGACTGGTCGAGACAGGTCGAGACTCTTTCAGTAAAGGTCAAGACTAGTTGAGACAGGTCGAGACTGCTTCAGTAAATTTCAGACTGAATCAGACTTTTTCGAGACTACATTAGTAATTTTCAGACCATTTTAGACTGGTCGAGTACTTTTCAGTACTTTTCAGTACAAAAAGTGCCCGTTTCAGACTTTTAGTGTTTTGTAGTGTTAGATCTCATTGACCCTCGTAGCTGATTGATTCGTTTAAGAATCATTGACCTCACAGTCTTAATCTACTCCGAAACGAAATCAAGGTCTTCATCTTGTTCATGCTTAATATATTTCATGTTGTAGTCCTCTACACCATCCATAAGAAGTTTGAAATTTTGTTCCCAGTCAATTCCATTTACAAGGAAATCACGGAGAGACTTGTTTTCAATGATATTCAAATCTCCCGTTATGACGTGACCACATGGACTATATCTGTATGGTGAATAAGAACATGAACAATCAGGTGGTTTGGACTTGAGGTCGTTGGTGGTAAGGTTTTGCAATACACGTTTATGGTTGAAAATTTTACATTTCTGTGATGCAAGATATTGGCTAGGTTGATAGCATCCAAAAACTTATTAGTGAATTTATTGGGTAGAAATGAACGGCATTCCTCTACATTGGCGTGTTTAGGAAAGGAAATATATGTTTTAACAGTTTATATGTAAAATTTATCTCATGCATTTCCAAACGGCAAGCGGAGATACGATCGAGTACAAATACATTTACTTACTTAGACTCCGAGAAAAAGGTTCAGATTTCGAATAACTGAAGGAATAATTTAGATTTAAACACAGCTATGATTCGAACAAAAAGTATAAGGATAGGGATGTCATTGAAAGACTGTCATTTTTAATTGATTACATAATTGTCGAATTGGAAGAACAGGTTTTAGAGAATAAAATAAGGATACCTCCGGGGACTAGTTTTTCGCCTATAAAGGGTTAATTCTCCATAGCCCACCCATCCCTAGCAACGTGTGATACCCCCTAGAGCATAGTTCTTTCTTGGGCGACTTTGACTTTTCATTCAGTACAAATTGGATTTTGGTATCTATCGGCTTTTACAAATTTAAATCCCCTGGTTCATCTACAATGTTTTGTTTTGTATTTTTGATTTCGTTTTCATTTGTGGTGGATCGTTTTGTCGCATTTTTTGAATTGTGGATTTTTCCCTCTGACAATTTTTTTTTCCAGCGGGCCGAGATGCCTCTGCTGATTGAGTCATCCAGGGTACTTGTCACCCCAGTAGTCACTACCTTATTGTTCGCCAGGAAACTGATTTTATTTGGAAACTGCAATATCTATATTTCAGCAAATTTAAACCTGAGTAGAATCTTCCTTGTGCTCAGCTGTCCTCTTGTTATTTTAGCTTGTCATGTAGAATTTATAATTCATGCGTTCTTTAAGGAATTTTTTTATTGTATATTTCGGTTTGGTCGTCAAAAAGTTTGATTTGATCTGTATTGAAAAAACTTGAATGTCAAAATGACCATCTGATGAAATATGGAATAATGGAAGTTTTGTTTTTGATATAAGAAATATTGGCTCCAATAATGGACTCGCCCACAAGGGGCTCGTCCATTATGTTCGCCAATATTTCTTGTATCAAAAACAAAACTTCTATTATTTTTTTTATTGGTAATTAACTAAATCATTTAATAGAACAAATTTAGAAAATGAATTTTAATTTTCAACCAATCGTGAAATTGACTAGTATTGATTAGTAAAACAATTTGTACGATCCGGTAAGAGTCTCTATAGATGTATATTTCTTTGTTTCATTGATTCTGATTGACAAAGTAGGCATGGCCGAAGATACTTTTTGCCAATTTTTTTTCGTATTCGGGCTGTAGCAAATACAGAAAAATATTTGCTTCGTGAGATCAAAGGAAACTCGTGCAAATTACCGACTTAAATAACAGTAATTTTGTTAATTTGTTAGGTAATATTTTCAATTTCAAATTCAAAATACTTTATTGCATCAGCATAAATATATCAAAAAACATGACAAAATAATGTAACTTAAATGTCAATTTTGCAGGGAGCAAAAGGAAAATATACTTTTATATGTAGCTATAATACAGATAATATATGAGTTCGAATGATCAAACTTTCTCGTATAATTAATTAACAACATATTGACTACATGCTTTTTTGAAGTCTTACTTAAAAGACGGTATAACTTCTCAATGTTTGGCCATTAACAAAAGTAACGTGGAAATCAATTTAACCTTACCTGACGGTATGCTGGACAAACTAAAATAAAGTGTTTTTCGCCCTCAATTCTATTCATAATGCAACAATTGCATATTCTAACACTTATACTCAGGTTATCATATCTGTCAATTTCAATATTTAATTTCAGCATTACAAAATTAAGTTGAGACAATAATTTAACATTTAAAAAAGTGACAAATAATCTTCAAAATCTGCTATTTGTTACACAATGTCTCTGCGAGTAGACTGTCGAAGGTATTCACCAACCCAGGGGTCATATCTTCCAAGAACAGATAATTTTTTAAATCTGTAATATCTAAATGAGAATAAATTTTGTTTTAACCAAAAAATTATCTGTCTCGTGTTTATTTCTAAGGAAAATAGATGAGAAGGGAGCTCTTAGTCTAAAAATAAGAATAATCTAAAGAAATACCAACATCCAAAACACAAAAATACAAAGACATCACGCAAGTACAGCACAGAAAAGAAAAATGAAGGCACAATGTTAAAGGCCTCATGATGACTTTAACGTGAATAACAACAAACAAGAGGCTCTCAAGAGCCTGTATCGCTCACCTGGGCCATT
>MJUU01029438.1:13042-29687 GCA_002080025.1 Modiolus philippinarum | reverse complement strand
AAAACGTTTTTTGAAAACCGCAGATTTTTCCCCATAGTTAACTACTTATTCTGCATACCCCTGTAAAAAAATAAAGACTGTCTTGACAGATTGCAGTGCCAGGAGGTCAGCCAAAAAGAAAGTCATCTAAATAGTGTAAAATGTATTCACCATACAACCGAAACTTCAATTGATCGAAGTTGGAAGGAAACACTCTCAATAATCTGAAAGTGCTCTTAATGTCCTCTTTCGCTAATTGCCCCCCTTTCCGATGCGTTTAATAATCTCTATTGCATCATCAATGCTGGAATAACGGACAGAGCAGAATTCTGGAGTCATATTTATTTAATCGTTTAAGGGATTAAAATGAGGAAAAGATAAATTGTGAATCAGTTGAAATCGCCAATTTTTTTGCCACGAAAATCGGGGAAATGTATAGGGATGCGGGAATGGCTCCGCAATTCTATCGAGTGTTAGTTCTTTCTTCAATTTTTCTGCTACTATATCCATCCGTTGTGAAACACTATTTGAATTTCTTGATTGAACTGGTAATCTAGTTCCTGTGTATTTTGATTTGAAACCGGAATAAAGACCTTTGATTATCTCGTTTACGATTTTTTTATTAGGATAGTTTTTTTTAAAGATTCTTCTACTGCTTCGTTATGGATAAGCGAAGCCCCAGGAGAAAGGAGTTGATAATTATTTGTCACTGCAAAATTTGACAGGGTGATCCCCTTGACAAGCACTTTGAACATTTGTGTGCTAATTTACAGCGAAGCCTATGTTCGCATTTACCGTTGTTAAAGCCCCGGTAGGCTCGATAAGAAAAGGAACCATTTCCCTGTCGAGAGTTGGGCAGATTGTGTGTACCCTTGCTCAGACGAGTTATCTTGTGCCTTATAGTTATGGACTCTTTTTGTGTGGTGTTGACACGTAAAGAACCCACAACTCCATATCCATATTACCCCATGAGGAATGTGGATAGCGAGATTTCCTAAGGCGGTATTGCTCGTCATAGGAGACCCAACCTAGCCGCAGCAAGGCGGACAGTATGCATATATTTTAATAGTTCTTGATCCCTGTTTGGCCATTTATCAAGGAAAACTCCCATTGAGATCATGAACGCATTACGTGAATATTATTAATTGCATTTTGTTTACTTTGTACAACTGTTATTTGCCCATTATAAATATGAAGAGTTCCACTGAGTTGGGTGTCACGGCACATATTGTCGCCCCTGCACATATTGTAGCCCTGCACATATTGTCGCCTACACATATTGTCGCCAGCGACAATATGTGTAGTACATTTTCGGCACATATTGTCGCCACTCTTCATTGCAACAATGTTGAGATGTTGAGTCTTTGGAAATAAAATAGCTTGTGTTACCATGGAAATCGAGATTGGAAGAGAAATTTTTAAATAATAGTAGTTGAAACAAAGAATCTCGTGCCTGCTACGTAAGTGAAAATAGTAAAACTGGAAGGGAATGAGAGGACGCTTAGAAAAACTTAACCTATGTCCTATCTTGAATTACCTTAACTCCTACTGTATGTTGCAAAGTACCTTCAATACAGTTTAGTTTAATTTGCTGAAGATATTGAAAAGTATGGTTTTATTAAAACGGGCTACGATGTATAACTATGTTTTGCACTGGTGGCCATGTTTTTGGTCGGATCAAAATGAAATGAGCAATTTATGTACAGGACCTTACGTACATTATTCCTGTAAAGTGGGGTTGAATTTGCTTCACTGGTTTCAGAGGAGAAGATGAAAATGTGATTTTCCCATAGGGTCCAATTTTAAACTATGTTCCCTGCTGGCATCCATGTTTTCTATCAAATTGTAACTAGATGCGCAATTTTGTCAAGTTATTTACATAAATCATTCCTGTAAAGTTTAGTTTAATTTGCTTCAGCAGTTTCAGAGGAGACGATTAAAATGTGACCTTCCCATAGGTTCCAATGTTAAACCTAGGTTTCACGCTGGTGGCCATGTTTTTTGTCGGATTGAAAAAAATTTAGCAATCATTGTAAAGGACTTATAGAACATCATTCCTGTAAAGTTTGGTTGAATTCCCTTCAGTCGTTTCAGAGGAGAACATGAAAATGTGATTTTCTTACAGGGTCCAATGTTAAACTATGTTCTGTGCTGGCAGCCTTTTTTTATTGGATCGGAACAAAATGAGCAATTGTTGCAAAGGAACTCCCTTACATCAATCTTGTAAAGTTTCTTTGAATTTGCTTCAATGGTTTCAGAGGAGAAGATAAAAATGTGATTTTCCCATAGGGTCCAATGTTAAACCATGTTCCGTGCTGTTTGCCATGTTTTGTTTTTGTATTGTTTTTGTTTTTGTTTTTTTTTTGATCGGTACGAAATGAGCAATTTTGTAAAAGACGATCCATTCATCATTCTTGTAAAGTTTGGTTGAATCTGCTTCAGCCGTTTCAGAGGAGAATATGAAAATAAATTTTTTCCCATAGGGTCCAATGTTAAACCCAAGTTTCGCACTGGCAACCATGTTTTTTATGGGATCCCAACCAAATAAGGAATCTCCGTAAAGGCCTTTCCATACATCATTCCTGTAAAGTTTGGTTGAATTTGCTTCACTGGTTTCAGAGATGTGATTTTTCATAGGTCCAATGTTTAGCCTAAGGTCCACGATGGTTGCCATGTTTTTTATCGGATCGGAATGAAATGAGCAGTCTTTGTAAAGGACCTTCCATACAAATTTCCTGTAAAGCTTGGTTGAATTTGCTACAGTGGTTTTAGAGGAGAAGATGAAAATGTGATAGGGACCAATGTTAGACCTAAGTTACGTGCTGGCGGCTTTGCTTTTTTATCGGATCGGAACAAAATGAGCAATGGTCGTAACGAACCTTCCGTACATCATTCCTGTAAAGTTTGGTTGAATTTGCTTCTCAGTGGTTTCAGAGGAGAAGATGAAAATGTGAAGAATTTACGGACAGACGGACTGACGACGGACGTCAAGTGATGGCAATAGCTCGCACTGGCCCTTTGGGTCAGGTGAGCTTTCAAGTGGGAGATGGGAAATTTAACTCTAATAAAAAAAAATCAATGAGTGAAGTTGTGTTTGTTTCAAAAACTTCTATTACAAGAAGCATTGAGTATCACCACTGAAACTTCTTGGTTATATAAACTCCGACATATCCTCGGTTTCTGATCATTTCGGTTGTACACTGCATGGAAATTCTTTGCAAAATTCTTTAGTTTCTGATAACAAAATATTTCCAGAGGAGAATATCTCTGATCGTATTTCCCATAGGGCTTCTATATTGAACTATGTTCCCCACAGGCTGCTATTATGGATAAACTAAGAAAAAAACTACAAACTTTGAAGGAACCACCCAAGGACTGTTTTGGTTCCCTTCGGCTTACTAGTTTCAGATATAGAGGAGATCTTTGAATGCATTTCTCATAGGGTCCAATGATAAACTATATTCCGCGCTGGCAGCCATCTTGGATAAGGTATGAACATAAAAATCACAAACTCTAAAGAAGACCACATAAGGTCCCTTGTGACCACGATTTGTTCCAGTTGTCTAAGTGGTTTTAGAGGAGAAGATATTTAAAAGTATTTCCATAGGGCCCTATGTTAAAACTGCTGGAAGCCGTCTTGTATGATGTACGAACCAAAAAATCACAAACTTTGAAGAGGAAAACCAAGGACTATCGTGAACAAGTTTGGTTCCAATTGGCTCTGTATTTTCAGAGAAGAAGATATTTCAATTCATTTCCCATAGGGTCCCTACGATTAACTATGTTTACAACTGGCAAACCACCTTAGATGAGGTGCGGACAAGCCAGACACAATTTGTGAAGGAAAACACCGAAGGACTTTTGTGACCAAGTTTTGTTCAAATTGGTGAAGTGGTTTGAGATGAGAAAAGCTTTGAATGAAAAGATAACGACGGACGATGGACGCCACGCTCACCTTGGCATAGGCAAATGAGCTAAAAAGGGAGTAAAAATGTGAAATATTGACAAAAAATGGCAACTAATCCAATATAGGTATATAATTATTTACTGTGGGCTCATTTGATTTTTTGGTCATATTGGACTCTTAAACCTTTCATGTACCTGTAAATGTTTTTGAATTTGCATTCACAAGTATGTATCATTTCAAGCAACAATGCGCATTTTCTGATAGAAATCTGGTCAAAGAAGAACAAGTGGTGGACAAACTCAGGATGTAACGATTGTAACGGTAGATGGAGGCCCTATCTACCGGGCTTACAAAGTTTAAGGACAACACAGGGATTTATTTGGGCTGGAAATCAAACTTCTTAGCTACGATTGAGAGAAAAGGGCGTTTCTGAAAAAAAGAACTAGCGTTGATGGTTAAATGGTTATTACCAGAATCGTCCAAATATGCTGAAAGCATACAAGTGTGTAGTGTTCATAATCCGTCTTTTGGTTTTAAGTAACTTGGACACGTCTAGATAATAAAATTATACGGCGCACCTGAGATGTTAGAGGCTTCATTCAAACAGAAATTGGATAAATTTCCTAAACTGATGAATAAAGATTCTAAGCGGCTATATGACTTGCACAACATTCTCACAGAGATCCAGTTTGTCAAGAAAAAACCAGCAAACTGGCATACTTCGACTAGTCGTCAGGAATGATACCGATAGCTCGCAAATTACCGTATGGGCTCCAGGAGAAATGAAGCACGAGATCAGTCAGCTGTAAAGCATATCGTACCATTTCCGCCAATCAGGAATTTTGCAATTTCATATCTGAAATATGCAAAATAAAGAACGACCGGATTCTGTAACTGTGGACTACAATAATCAAATCACGAAGGAGCCAATTACTCAGCCGACTCAGCAGCAATCTTTGAAAAGACCTAGAATCACCACACGCACCACGCAAGGACTGAAATAGACAGAAATACTGATGCAACATTCGGTAAAGAAAGTTTAGATATTTGTATTTTGCACAAGATGAAACACCCATTAAATGAGTACAAGAGTACAAATTAACAATGAAGGGATATGGAGTAAATGCAAATGAGACAAAATCTCTACAAATACATTGTAAAACACAACAATGGAACAACGCTTTTATTGTTGTTCTTCATCTTGAAGTCACCATGAGGCCTTCAACAATGAGCATTACTCATACCTCATAGCAAGTTCAAGACGGCCCCTAGCACCGGTTTGAGCGGTATTCATTGCTAATTGCTGAGCAACGCTACATCCATGTCGTTTTATCCTTTGATCCATGGATGCGTGATCGTCAACAAGCTTACACTTAACTGGCAAAGTGTTCTTACAATCGCTGTCATCAATTTCCCGACAAAAAGACTATTAGAGGACGATCACAACATTTAAACAACCACAGGGCACTCATCGAGCCAATTGTAAGAAAACTTGGCATAATAAAATCACGAGACGTGGGCACAATTAACAGGAGTTCAGAAAAACAATTCTAAATTACAAAAAAATTAAAAAGCCAAAATTTGAAAGAATGATAGTGCATTCATATGAGAAATTCTCTCAAAAACAAGTTAGAGCAAACATCTCTCTCACGGGGAATCTTTTTACGGACTCCACACTGCAGGAGAGACAAACTCCTGTCTTAAATTAACAATGAAGGGATATGGAGTAAATGCAAATGAGACAAAATCTCTACAAATACATTGTAAAACACAGCAATGGAACAACGCTTTTATTGTTGTTCTTCATCTTGAAGTCACCATGAGGCCACAAGTCACAAGTCCCAGATAAGTCAACGGATACAGACACAGTTAGTCGGTCTCTGGAATTACATACAGTGGCAAGCCATATGCCAAAATACTGCCAGTGAGTGTATACCACAAGTACAAGTCAGACCAGGTTGTCAAGTTTCCGCCACGATTGATAAACAAAGCAACAGGTCTTCAGCTTCTTCAGTGTTCTTTAGCTTGTTCAATGTAAAAGAGCAACCCGTAAACTATAGCTTGTCAACATGCTCGATACAAGTCTGACCTCAAGTCAGTATGGAAGGTACTTCATCGTAGAATCACTAGACGGTAATGTTTGATTAATGAAGCAAAGAAGAATTACTACCAAAACGCCATATCTAACTGCAAAAATTCTAAAGAGCTGTGGACTCATATAATGGAATTACATCCAAAGTAAGATACTAGTAATACGTTCCCATGCAAACTAGATTGTGAAAATAATGCTCATTTCAATCCACAAGATATGGTTAATTCCTTAAATGATCATTTTTTCCTCGAATGAAGACAAACTTATAGGGAATAAAGAATCCGATCTGAATTTCACATTACTACAAACATTTATTTCTAGCAGGCTTCAAAGACACTGCTCATTTGAATTGAATTTTATAACGGTAGCGGAAGTTTATTCGCAGTTAAGGCACTAAGACTCGAGTAAATCAGCTGGTCTTGACAAAATTGGCCCTAGAATATTGAAACTTGGCGCAGAAATTATAGCTTCATCCCTAACAATTTTAATTAAAAAAGTTTTACAAGTGGTCAGTTTCCAGAAAAGTTAAAATATGCAAGGGTAACCCCTATTCATAAAGCTCCGTCAAATTATAGACCAATATCGGTGCTCTGCACTATTTCAAAATTAGTTGAAATCATGTTTTTACTGAAATGTACAAATACTTTAAATAGTTTAAACAAATTGTTACACACATCACAGTCGGGTTTAAGACAAGGTAATTCTTGTCAGACTGCACTTACCAAACTTATTGACGAATGGCTAAAATATTTAGATAATGGTGAAGTAGTTGGGGCTATTTTCATCGATTTCAGTAAATCCTTTGACTTTGTTGATCACTCTATTCTTTTGGAAAAACTTGGCTTGTATCATGTCGGGGGAATTACTTTAGATCGGATAAAATCTTATTTATCAAAAAGGAAGCAAGAAGTCCATTGTTGAAATATAAAATTTGATAAACATACAGTTAGATACGGTGTTCCTCAAGGTTCAATTTTAGGACCTCTTTTATTTATAATATATATAAATGATTTATCCTTTCATATAAATAAATCAAGTATAGATTTATTTGCAGATGATTCAACATTACACTTTCATGACAAATATGTTGAAAATATAAACAATGAGCTGCAAAATGATGTAAATGCTGTCACATGTTGGTGTGATAAAAACAGCATAGTAATAAACATACACAAAACTAAGTGTATGAGGATTTGCTCCAAAATAAAACTTGTTAAATTGCCAGAACTGTGTATAAAAATTGACGAAAATCCAATTTAAAATATCAAATGCCATAAACGTCTTGGCATTGTAATGTATGAAAATTTTGAATAGGGGTATTATGTAAATAAAGTATGAAAGATTATTTCTTCAAAAATGGCACTTTAAATGAGTTAAATTGATTACTGCAGTTCAGCATGGGGGGAGGTACATAAAAAAGGAATCAGATAGAATTACAAAACTTCAGAAAAGAGCTGCCAGAATAATACTTTAGTGTGACAAAACAGTTTCATCAAAGTTTATAGGAAAAATGAAAGGATATGGAGTGAATGTACACGTGACAAAAACGCACACGATACATAGAAAACTCCAGTTTATCAAGGACAGGGCTTTTATTCCTGTCTTCATCTTGATGTCGCCTGAGGGTCTTCAACTAGAGGTGAACCATATTCACCCCCTCAAGCGAGATCAAGAAGGCCCCTAGCGTGCACTTAAGCGGTATTCTTGACAAAAATTATATTTTGTGTTTATGTTTTCTTCCTTAAAATGGTTACCTTTTGTTGAAAGAGTCAAATATCAAAATTGTATTTGTATTATATGCATTGATGTATATTAAAGTAGTAAGTGGTCAAGTTCCAGAATACTTATTTTTACAATCAGTTAATGAAGTTCACAGTTATAATTTGAGATCTGTAGAAAATGATGATAGATTTTTTTCTAGACCAAATACAATTTTTTATAAAAATCTTTTCAATATTCCGCAGTTAAAATATGGAATGACTTGCCATTCAATATAAAAAAAATTGTCTTTATTTAAGGAGCTTTGTTTCAATCATTTCTTGAAATGTATTACTTGAAATATTGATACATGTGTTGTATTCATGCTTCTTTATTTATTTATTATGCTTTTTGATTGTGTTTAAATATGTATGAAATTAGTTGATGAATGATTGGAGGGCTTCAATGAAAATTAGATCAAGTCTAATTGAGTCACCCTCATTAAATAAAGAATTTACTTACTTACTTACTTACTTACGGCAAAGCGCATTTGATCTACCGCAACTCCTTGAATGTGATAATATTACCCAACAATCGGGGTGAAATTCCGACACCGGAAAATACACAGAACCGCTCACACTTGAGAGACATTGCTAGCCGGCTACAACCAATTGATGGCAGTTACAAGATAATGTTGTTGGTTGGACGGGATCTTCTCATAGCACATCAGGTGCTCGTTCAGTGGACAGATACAAATCATGGCAATGCAACATTCGCTCAACGACTAAATTTTGGACGAGTAGTTGTTGGAGAAACCAGTCCTGCCATGCTATACCCTATTACAAAGCTAAATGTAAAACACACTTTTGTAGCTAGAGACAGGGCAAAGTCACAATCATTAACCTACCACTTATAGTTACCGAGAAACTAAACTAAGCACAAAAACTTAACATGTTCCTTGGACCGTGAAATTGAGGTCACAGATAAAAGCCAGATAGCAGACTCTCATGTACTTCTCAAGATCAACCTATATACCAAATATCATTGACCTACCACTTATAGGTACTGAGAAAATGACCTAATCACAAAGTTTACGTCGCTGTCGCCGCCATCGCCACCGCCATACTTTGTACGCATATGTCTCGCTTTCCGCGACTTTCGTCACGGGCGAGACAAAAATGGCACCACTTGCGTACAAGGTTTCACGTGCAAAACAACCTCTTGGATAAAGACAATTTTTGAACGATCATACAGAACGAACGTTCACAGACGATTAGCTGCAAACAACGATGAATTTGGACAACGTTGAGATACACACGTCTCAAGAAAATGTGGAAAAATCCGCAACAACTCTTGAAAAATCAGAGAATATCCGGAAACACTGTACTCCGGAACCGTGGAACTACCTTCCAATCGAGTGAACCCTCAAACTTGGGTACGACATCGATTCAAGATTGCGAAATTCATCAAAGCGAGTGGCTACTTGGACCTGCACAGCTCTTGACTGCGAAGCAGACATGCACAGAATACCATAGTCTAGTTTATCCAGACATGAACAAAGTGGTCAGACTAGTGGTCAGAACTACAAAGAAAAATAGCCCGTTATCTGCTGTCGCCACAGTCGGCCTGATATAAGCTGCACATTCTGCATAACCGAAACATGGAAGGAACGTTATTGAATTCGTAACCCGTGATTTCTACGTAATTGTCAGATTAATTTCCCGCTCCTTCCCAAACAATGAACAGGCAACCCGAGATTCCTACGTATATTTCGGGTAAATTTCCTGCCCCTGTCAAATCGAGGAACATGCTATTAAACCTTAGCAGGATACAATGGGGGCCCTAGAATTAGGGAATCGTTGAGTTTAAATTTTGCCTCAAATAGTCCCGAAATTATGGCTACATTTGCTTCGAGTGATCTCGCTTCAATTTAAAAAAAATAGACTGGAAGGCTGATGATAACTCGTAAAGGAATACTTTCAGCCATCAACAGGATTTACGATAGACTCGAACCCGTTGCTCCCGTTATCACACGCGGGAAACTTCTCTTTCGAGATTTAATCCAAGAGACAATAAACTGGGACCAGCCCGTTTTTGAGAACTTGACCCATGAATGGGAAACGCAGAGAAATTCTCTCAAAGATATTTAGATTAGAACAGACAAAAGAAGAGTTTAAAAAACGCGTCTTTAAAGCATGAAGAGCCTGTGATAAAACATGTGTCCGTCCAACAAGAAGGCACGTACCCTACAACACTAGCTGTTGGGGACTCTATTGAAGCTAGTATAAGCTGCGGGGACATCCCGCGTTTAAAACCGAAGTCAAACTTGAATCAGTTGGCGAATTGTATGGAACCAAACACGAAACTAAAGACTAAGAAGTCTTTTGACACAGGTACCGAGTCAGAACCTGTTTGTAATATGACACAGAAGGAATACACAGTGATTGACCGTTGAAAAGCTCCCACAGTATATGAGCTTGGGAAATCTGCTATGTTACGCCTTCACTTAGAGATCCAGGACAAACCAGTTATTTCGGACGTTGACACCGCGTCTGAAGTGACTGTCGAATCGGAAAAGTGCATATCAATCACTTGAACAAAAACCGCCTATTAGATGGTACATTCACATGCATGGAGATGGGAAAGACATGTACTGTGAAAGTACTATTGTTCGTGGGGTACCAAATTCTTGGATTTCGTGGTTGACTTGAACAACGAAATTTGATACCCAACGAAATACAAATCTCCCCTTGTTTTGTACTGTGGAAAGTCTCAAACCACGAATTTAAGAACCCACGAACTAACGACTTGTCTGCAATCCACGAAAATTGACATCCACGAATAAATGTACTTTCACAGTATATAAAAGCATTTTCTTACTGGACCCGTTGTGATACAAAGGGGAAAACGAGGCATAGAATAGACCTCTATGTCGCCCCAGTTGAAGACAATATGCAACTAGTTCTTGACTTTTTGATAAAAGCAAAAGTCATACAGGATTGTAGGAAAAAGATCTTTGTCAATGGAGAAGCTAAAGATATAAGCTACGCGCCACATGACACGGGCCCAACGGCACACAAATACGCAGAATTTGTCGGGTAAACAATAACACAAACCCCCCGGCGAAAAAACGGGAATCCTTTAAAACGTGTTCTTCACGAAGGATAAAAACACCTGCAAACCGAATTGAACGGCTGGTGTCATCTCGATGAAATACCCGGGATCTGATGAACACATTAGAAAAGCAGAAGGAAGAGTGATTGTCGATGGAAAACCGACAACATACCACGGACATATTTCTTCTTATTAAAGAAAACTGTACATAATATATATATACATTTAGTACCAATGGATACTACTGTGTGATGGATTTAACAGATCATTTATTTCATATTTTGTTCAATGATAAGTGTAAATACTGAAATTGTAATATTCCAGGATATAAGACGGGGAGTGTAGTTGAACAGCTGCTCTAATTATTATATGTTCTGTTTAGTCACGGGTCTCGTATGGACGGCTTAATTTCCTACTCCTACCCATTTCTCCCCATTTCCAATCAGGAATAAATGCCCCGGTTATTTCTTTATTTGTTTGCTTGTATTTCTGAGTTGATTGATTTTTCTTGTCCTGATATGGCTGAGATGTTAAGCTCCAATTAATTAATCAATCATTTTGAGAAATGGCAATGATTGTACATAGTGTTACATATGCAAATAGCAACAAATCTTTTTTTACCTGTGTATTGCATATACACATACAACGACAAAGATTTACTTATTTTTTGGCAGGTTAGAAAAGATTGCTACCTGCAGCACACATTGGTAATAGACTATTTTTCTGTACCCTTTATTGCATGTTATTGTCTTGTTAGATATAAACATAGTAAAACTACTGTCAATTTACCCAAAAATTATTAATATTGTTTCTTGCGTGAGTTGTCACGTAATGGGAGAATACAATATCGCAAGTCGCAATTATCCTCTTGCCTAGTTTTTGTTTTGGCCAGCCCCTGATTCTTAATAAGAAACTAGGGTTAAGCTGGCTGGATCCGGTCCAGCACAAGTTTGAACCTGACCTGTATTGCTCTAGTCAAAGCTGGTAATACGTACGATAAATACCTACGCGTGTATGTTGTGTATGGATGACCATGACCTGAACCAGTCCATGAAGCTGTAGATCGATGGTTTTGGTTGATTGTTGAGAACCAATTTATTACATTTTTATTTTTTAAATCTAATCCTGTCATGAATTTTGATTCAAAGAAAACATTTTTTTATTTCAATTGGCTCAGCAGCTTCAGAGGAGAAGATCTTTGAATGTAATTCTTCATATGATCCAATGTTTAATCTATGTTTCCCACTGGCGGTGATCTTGGATATAGCGCCGACCTGACAAAAGCCGTTTTTGCAGGGGGTCAACTAAAGACTTTTATGGCAATATTTGGTTCCAGTTGGCTCAGCATTTTGGAGTGTGTTTTTCCATAGGATCCAATGTTAAAACTATGACCTACGCTGGCGGCCATCTTGGATATCGCTCTAATGCGAAAAACACATTTTTGCAAGGGACCACCTTAAGACTATGTGGCTAAGTTTGGTTCCAGTTAGCTCAGCAAGCAGTTTCGTAGGAGATGATGTTTGAATGTGTTTAAACAAAAAGGTCTAATGTTAAATTAATTCCGAAATGAATAGCGATATAGTATTGAAAAATCATTATCCCTGCTGGTGGCAATTTTTGATATAGCGCTGACCTGAAAAACACTTTTGTAACAGGGGACTACGTCATGTTTGGATCCGAATGGCTCAGCAGTTTCAGAGGAGGAAATCTTTGAATGTGTATTCCCATCTGGTCCAATGCTAAAACTATGTTTCCGCTGGCAACCATCTTGGATAAAATGAGGACCTGAAAAACACGTCTTTGCACGGAACTATCTAAAGACTATTTTGGCCAAGTTTGGTTCAAATTGGCCCAGTAGTTTTAGAGGAAAAGTTCTTTGAATGACAAGTTTATGTCTAATGAACCACGGACTCAAGGTCATAGCCAGCGGAGATGATAAGAAATTTCTGTCATATTGATGACCGTGAAATAGAATAAGAGAAAGTTTCTTTTCTTCTCCTTATTTTCCATCAATTTTTTCTGTAATCAGTTATAGGCTGACTTAGAGACCTCTTCTATTGTAGATATAAAAAAAAATAAGTTGCATAGTAAAAACGGTTAATGTTCTTGTTATGTAGACGTGTTTCCCGGAGTTACCTCTCATCAGCAGCATTAAAATCAAATAATACAGAAAGCCATAACCAGAAAAAATGGTCTGAAAAAGGAAGACACTAAAAACATCGAAAGTTGGGGCCAAAAGAAGTACCATGGGCATCACCGAGGAGTGCAATACAAAGAATGAAGCACTAGTTACAGTATATTTCTATAAAGGCAAGATGGAATTTTCGTGTTAGAAAATATGCTGAATTTCATATAGAATCGAAAAAAAAACCATTTTAACTAAATTTTTTATTGTCATTTCAACACGGGCTCGCTGATGCTCGGGATAAAATATTTGCAAAAAAAACAATTCAAGGTCAACTTAAAATACGATGAACTAAAATGCACACCTATAATTTTAAACCAGTAAAATTAATTGTTTTGCTACATTCGGAACATATATTTTATTAAATTTTGTTTAAACTAGCCAAACATTTTATTTCCACACAATCAGGCTTTATAAGCGTTCAGATGACCCCATTAGAAAGGTACAAGTTATAAACTTGTCCGAGTCAAGAGTTCATTTCGACGGAAAGGTTATATTTGTGAATTATATATTTCCCAAAGGAACAATAATAACGTGCATATATAAACTTTAACAGGGATCATTTGCTTCCAGAGTAACAAACTATCTTCAACCAATTAAACATTAAAATTAATTAACTTCATTAGATAGATTTTAGTTTGACTTAATATCGCTTTAATCTTACTGAAATGAAATGAAAACTTCCAATGAACTTTATTAGAGATGTTAGATCTGACGATTTAACATAGTTAAATTGTTCTTTCCTTTAATGTCAAATTTTATATATAAGATTAGGCATCTGCGAAAATGCTGAGTGGAGCGGATTATTTGCAAATGAATATAAAAAAAACTGACATTTCAAAAAATCAAACCAACGTAAATTCAAACAAAATATTTTTACCATTTTAGTAATGGGATGATCGATTGAAGCTGCATTATTAACTACTAAATGTCTTTCGTTGTTGGCAATATTAAATGATGAAAACACTTCATATGTACATAAAACAATTACATAAAAATATTTTGTTAACTTGTTTAACCATTTATATCTGAATATTTTAACCTGATAATGACATGCGTTTCAAAAAAGTACGGCGAGCACTCCTTGACACATCTTTCTAAATTCAAGAACCTTAGTGAGGAAGCTCACATACCCCACGCCCCCCACATATCAGAGAATCCTGCATTATTGAACTCCAAAAGTACCCCATAAGCAATATTATATATAAAAATGACAAAGTTCACCAATGTGTTATTTTGTCAAAAATGATCAAAAATCAAAACCCAAGTAGCATGCACACCTTTGATGTATGCACGATCAACCTGCAAAATGGAAACTTCCTATCTTAAAAACTGTAGGAGGAGTTATCCGGACAAGTGATATACCATAAAAGCAATATTATGCATAAAAATGACAAAGTTCATCAATGTGTATTTTTGTCAAAAATAATCAAAAATCAAAATCAAAGTAGCCTGCATATCTTTGATATATGCACAATCGGCCTGCAAAATAAAAACTTCCTATCTTAATAACTGTAGGAGTTATCCGGACAAATGATGTTCCCCCTTAGTGATGACAGACGGACAGACGGGCGGACCAGTCAAAAACTATATACCCTCGGCAACTTCGTTTCTTGGGGTATAATTACGTTTTGTCTTATTCTTGTCCAGTCTACCTGTATTGGGTTTTATTTGCATATTGATTATACTACAGGGAAACGCGAAAGAGAAAAGCGAGATTGGGTACCCATAACCCGGTTTAACCCTACTGCTAGCTTTTACTAGTGCCGGTACCAAGTCCGGCTATCCCGAGTTCCTATCGTTGTTTATATTTGTCTTTATATTTGTCTTTTGCTTTTTAGTTTTTTTCCCTTGTGTATGGATTATGACATTTAATTGTGATTTTTGGCTATTGTAGGACTTTCCTGCCATCTTTTCCTTGTAACCTTGTTGTTTACATGTCGCATATTAATAATCTAAGATTGTATCATGATATTCGTGTGATTTTGTATTTGTCTATTTATACAACTGGTTATTACCGATTGCTTTTGGATTTTGGATTATTAAGAGAATTAAAAGTACCTCGTCTATGTAGCGGAAGCTGAAATTAAAAGACTGGGCTAAATGCTTTTGTTTTTTTTTTGTTTTTATTTTTTTTGCGTTAGCCCTTGTTAAAACTTGGTCACATTCGAGTAAAGGAAAGTGTCGGCTAGACGTGGTGCGCAGTTAGTTCCCATGTGAATCCAAATTGTCTGTTGAAAAACGCGGCCTCCAAAATTCGACATAAATATTGTCGATCAAACATCATGATTACGTCATTCGGTGATTCCCAGTGTACCTCTTGTTTGACTTGGTGTGGTTCTTAACCAAATATGTTTCGTCTTTCCCTACTAATCAATAGGTGAATCTGCGTTTTCCATTTTTAGTGCAGAAACTTTATGTTCAGTTTGTATAAAGGGTAGAAAAAACAAACGTTTGTATCCTGTGGCAATTTGTGATTTATAGTCCCGTTAATTAGAGATATTTCATATTCTGACGAAACTCGACGTAAACCGACGAACAATTTTTTCACGACGAACCACAACCTAAATGACACGAGGGGACCATTAGCTGAAAATATTATGTTATTCATTTCCAATATTATTTATAGGTTATTTTTAAGACAGTGACTAAATACATTTGTTTGTCATGCTTATTAAAATCATCATCCTTGCCTTACACGTGTAACATTAGACATTATTCACATAAAAATCGAATCTTGTAGAGTCTTTTACTTGTCGAGTGCACCCTCTCATTGGTAGTTTGCCAAGTCGGTGAAATCACCAAACATTGTCAAGTAAAATATGTTCAACTCTATTGGGATACAAAGAAGATTAATATAGCGAAATCCTGTACAATTAGTATTAAATTGTACCAAAAACGCCAAATTTTTACTTTCTATCTCGACTTAAAACTAGTGTGGATTGAACTTGCTTCAAACACGAACCATATGAACATTTTCACGGTGCACGGTATAGCACTTTTGACAGCAAGGCTACTCTTATTTATAAGAATTTGTTTCTCTATGCACTATGAAGTTCTATCAACAAACAAATTCCCGGTCGATACTATTGCATACCAGTTCGCTATTTACTGAAAGTACTGAAATCCCGATATCGAAAAATTTTGTGCATAGGGAAAATGGCAATAAAACAAGAAGAATTTCTAATTTCTAAAACTAAAATGAATGAAGCGCAAATTAGCATATCAACTTATCGTTTTTAGCTGATCTAGGACGGCATTTTTTTCTTTTTTTTTTTTTTGCAGAATTTGTTTTAGCGTTTGTTTTTGTTGTTTTTGTTTGTTTGTTTGTTTCTAACGTAAATATCATTTTTCTACAAAGACTTTAATTTGGAATAAAAGTCTTGACATCATCTTTTCAATTTAAAATTGATCAATTTAATCAACACATCCCTATTTATTTCCGCTGACTTTTCTGACTGTAAGGAGACGCTTGATTAATGACATTTCCTTCAGTTGGTAAAATGAGACAATTTTAAAAAAGATACAATGCATTATTGGAAAAAAAACTTCGAAATAAGAAATAGCATGCTAACATGCTCGAGCACTTTTCGCAGGGAACTTTTACAAAATTGCATGTCTCAGGCAATCGAATAAAAATTAGCACTTTTGATGACATGAATTCGAAGTT
>MJUU01029438.1:0-12934 GCA_002080025.1 Modiolus philippinarum | reverse complement strand
AAAAAAAAACTGTTATCAGTATACACAATACCAGTTAACTCCCTTGTTTGTAAAGTCACGTGTATCATAAAAAAATAAAGTAACTGACTGAGAAATGAATGTTAGAATGGGAGACGGAAAAGCTTGAAATCATTCGCCATTCAAGATTCGAAATTTTTATCTGTTCTAGAACGAGTTAATCATGTGGCATGCTTTACTGCATTACTACAGATGAGACACCCCCCTCCCCCCAAAAAAAACAAAAACAAAAACAAAAACAAGTGATAACTGTGTTCGCAAAGCGAAACACAAAAGTCGCCCAAACCTCCCATGGATCGCCATCCTAACAAATTTTAATCTAAAAATATGTTCTACACTTCATACACAACCTTCCTGTCAAATGTTATGAGATTTGGAGCACTTTTAATTTTCCCGCCTTTTTAGCTCACCTGGCCTAAAGGCCATGTGAGCTTTTGCCATCACTTGGCGTCCGTCGTCCGTCCGTCCGTCCGTCCGTAAACTTTTCACATTTTGGCTATCTCCTCTGAAACCACTGAAACAATTTCAACGAAACTTTACAGGAATGATGTATGGAAGGTCCTTTACTTAGTTTGCCGAAATTTTTCCGATCCGCCAAAAAACATGGCCGCCAGCGCTAAACTAGATTTAACATTGGACCCTATGGGAAAAAGCATATATTTGCTATCTCCTCTGAAGCTACTGAAGCAAATTGAACCAAACTATACAGGAGTGATGTATGGAAGGTCCTTAACTTAGTTTGCCGAATTTTTTTGGATCTGTGAAAAAACATGGCTGCCATCGCAGAACATAGTTTTACATGGGACTCTATGGGAAAAGCAAATATTTGCAATATCCTCTGAAGTTACTGAAGCAAATGGAACCCAACTTTACAGAAATGATGTATGGAAGGTCTTTTACTTAGTTTGCCGAAATTTTTCGATCTGTGAAAAAACACGGCCGCCAGCGCAGAACATAGTTTAACATGGGACCCTATGGGAAAGGCAAATATTTGCTATCTCCTCTGAAGCTACTGAAGCAAGTTGAACCAAACTCTACAGGAATGATGCATGGAAGGTCTTTTATGTAGATTGCCGAAATTTTTCGGATTCCCTTAAAAACATGGAGCCAGGAATGAGATAACTATCCTCATAATCATCATCTCTGAAATTTATAGAAGGTCCTTTGCAAAAATTATTCATTTCAATAGGATCAGACAAAAAACATGGGTGCTAATGAAGAACATAGCTAAACATTTGACCCCATTGGTAAGAAAACATCTTTTTTTAGTCATGTATGGCATAGAAGCATTTTGCCAGGTGAGCGATACAGGCTCAGTCTCTGAGCCTCTAGATTCAGTTTTCATGGCAACGTCCGCCATTTTGAAAATTTTCAACCTCAAAATATGTTCTACACTTCCTACTCAACCTTCCTATAAAATTTCATGCAATTTGGAGCGCTTTGAATTTTCCCGCCTTTTTTCAGTTTCCATGGCAATGGCGGCCATTTTGAAAATTCCAAGACCTCACTGCACATCTTGGGATGGGGTTCCATCTTCCTGTAAAGTTTGGTTAAGATTGGACCAATAGTCTTTGAGAATTTGGTGGGACAAGTTCATGGCGGAAGAAAAAGAGGAATAATAATAATAATAATAAAAATTTATAACTGTATCAGGATGCTGATACAAAAGTCTCCCAAACGAACTCCCAAATCAGAAATCAGGGCTAAAAATCACTTCCACACATCATGGGTAACCTGTCTCTTGAGTTTCATTCAATTCAATTTTCCCGCCTTTTTCTGTTTCTATGGCAACGGATGCGGATGCAATTTTGAAGTCTTGGAGACCATAACCAATTCCTCATGTCTTAAGAAACCTTTCTGTAAATTTTCATCCAATTCCGAACACTTTGATTTTCCCGCCTTTTTTGCCGTTTCCATGGCAGAGGGTGCCATTTTGAAGTCTTGGACACCGGAAACCTATTACCCATGTCCTATGCAACCTTCCTGTAAATTTTCATCCAATTCCTAGCACTTTGATTTTCCCGCCTTTTTTTTTGCCATTTCCATGGCAACGGGTGCCATTTTGAAGTCTTTGACACTGGAAACCTATTACTAATGTCCTAAACAACCATCCTGTAAATTTTCATCCAATTCCGAGCACTTTGATTTTCCCGCCTTTTTTGCCGTTTCCATGGCAACTGGTCCCATTTTGAAGTCTTGGAGACCAGAAACCAATTCCCCATGTCCTTAGCAACCTTCCTGTCAAATATCATCAAATTCTGAGCACTTTGATTTTCCCGCCTTTTTTGCCGTTTCCATGGCAACCGGTGCCATTTTGAAGTCTTGGAGACCAGAAACCAATTACCCATGTCCTAAGCAACCTTTCTGTAAAATTTCATCCAATTCTGTGCACTTTCATTTTCCCGCTTTTTTGCCATTTCCATTGTAACCGGTGCCATTTTGAAGTCTTGGAGACCAGAAACCAATTACCCAAGTCCTAAGCAACCTTTCTGTAAAATTTCATCCAATTCTGAGCACTTTCATTTTCCCGCCTTTTTTGCGTTTCCATGGCAACCGGTGCCATTTTTACAATTCCAAGACCTGATTGCACGTCTTGGTATAGGGTTCTACCTTCCCATGAAGTTTGGTCAAGATTGGACCAGTAGTCTCTGAGAAAATGGTCGGACAAATTTTGGCGGAAAGAGAAGAAGAAGATCATGAATAAGAAAAAAAAATAAAAATTTATAACTGTATCAGGATGCTGATACAAAAGTCTCCCAAACGAACTCCCAAATCAGAAATCCGGGCTACAAATCACTTCCACACATCGTTGGCAACCTGTCTGTAGAGTTCCATTCAATTCTGAGCACTTTCCATTTTCCCGCCTTTTTTCTGTTTCCATGGCAACGGATATAATTTTGAAGTCTTGGACACCGGAAACCTTTTCCCCATGTTCTTAGCAACCTTCCTGTAAATTTTCATCCAATTCTGAGCACTTTGATTTTCCCGCCTTTTTTGTCGTTTCCATGACAACCAGTGCCATATTGAAGTCTTGGACATCAGAAACCTTTTCCCCGTGTCCTAAGCAATCTTCCTATAAAGTTTCATCCAATTCTGAGCACTTTCATTTTCCCGCCTTTTTTGCCATTTTCATGGGAACCGGTGCCGTTTTGAAAATTCCAAGACCTGTTTGCATCTTTTGGGATATGGATCCATCTTCATGTAAACTTTGGTGAAGATCCGTCCATTAGTTTAGGAGAAAATGGTCGGACAAATTTCGAGGCGGCGGAAGAAGAAGAACATGCATAAAAATTTATAACTGTATCAGGATGCTGATACAAAAGTCTCCCAAACGAACTCCCAAATCAGAAATCAGGGCTACAAATCACTTCCACACAACCTACGCAACCTTTCTGCTGAGTTTTATTCAATTCTGAGCATTTTTAATTTTCCCGCCTTTTTTTGTCTCCATGGCAACAGTCACCATTTTGAAGTCTTGGAGACCAGAGACCAAATCCTCATGTCCTAAGCAACCTCCCTGTAAAGTTTCATCGAAATTAGAGCACTTTTATTTTCCCGCCTTTATTGCCATTTCCATAGCAACAGGTGCCAAGTTGAAGTCTTGGAGACCAGAAACCGATTCCTCATGTCCTAAGCAACCTTCCTGTAAAGTTTCATCCAATTCTGAGCACTTTCATTTTCCCGCCTTTTTGCCGTTTCCATGGAAACCGGTGCCATTTTGAAAATTCCAAGACCTGTTTGCACCTTTCAGGATAGGGGTCAATCTTCCTGTGAAGTTTGGTGAAGATCGCACCATTAGTTTCCGAGAAAATGGTCGGACAAATTTTGAGGCGGAAAGACAAGAAGAACAAGAAAAATAAAAGTAAAAATTGAGTAAAAACAATAAGTCTCCCCAAACTTCGTTTGGGGGACTTAATAAAATTAAGAATTGAGTAAAAACAATAAGTCTCCCCAAACTTCGTTTGGGAGACTTAATAAAAAGAATTGAGTAAAAACAATAAGTCTCCCCAAACTTCGTTTGGGAGACTTAATTAAAATAAGAATTGAGTAAAAACAATAAGTCTCCCAAAACTTCGTTTGGGAGACTTAAAAATAAGAATTGAGTAAAAACAATAAGTCTCCCCAAACTTCGTTTGGGAGACTTAATAATAAGAAACGGAGCAAAAACAATAAGTCGCCAAACTTCGTTTGGGCGACTTAAAAAAACACAGAATCACAAAATAAAATAGAATATATAAGAAAGATCAGCAAGTAGCCCTAAACAATAAAATATACATAGCATACGATGAGATTCAGATAATACCATATAATTCTTTGTATATCCAACTTTACACCACCAAATTTGAAATGGATATCACAAACAAAATGCATTTACTAAACTTCAATACAGATAAACTCTCTATGGTGCAAGAGGAATTCTCAACGTGACCTGATTGTATTTATTCATTAAACGGACACAATTAGCATTGTTTAATATGTATTTGAACATATTTAATAGATTTGATTTGATAGAATGAAATCAGAGAAATTCAGATGTCTTATTTATAAAGACCCCCCCCCCGGCGTGTAAAATGCACAAAATATATAATAGATATTATGAATGTTTACTGGTCACATGGTTCAAGTACTGCATGTTAACACCAATAAAATTTTATTTCTTACACTTTGTACTGTTGCGTCGGACTGTTACTTCACAAATGACATAATGAGAAATGCATGACTGATCTATTTTTAAATTTAAGAAGGACAACTCGAATGTCTTTCGTTCGTCTCTTTCGTAAATCACAAATACACACGAAAGCGACGAAAAAAGACGTAGCGATTTACGAAGGAAATATGGTTCAAAATGAAGATTTTTCAAATACATGGCCTATAAAATTATTTAGTTAAGGAAACACAACATTGTAATTGGAAGTGTTAGCAATTTTATATTTACTGTCGCTTTTTGAATTTTGTGCAATAACTAGGTTAGGTTTAGGTTCTCTTTCGTTAAAATAGAGATAACCGGATAACTGACGAACTGAACGAACGAACCAAATGTACAATATGGGAGCAGTTAATTATTCAATATAAATAAACAGACAAAATATAATAAATATAGAGAAAATATTACCTAAAAAAGGTTTTATAGATATAATAAAATAAAATGTGAACATATCACCATGCATATTAATGTAAAAGTTAAACATTAGAAATTTTGTACCGAATGTTGATATACGAAACAGTCGTAACTACTTCACGTAATTTCTATTTCGGGTGTATCGGATTACCCTTTCTATATTTGCTGGTTTATCGGTCTGTTTGACTTATCAGTACACAGGTACTCGTTTGGCGGTATCACGGATTGAGTTTTGTCGAACTGTATATAGAGAACTGCCCGTTTTATTTTGTATCGAAGTGCTCACAGTAACTACGAAATACACGTTCTGCTTAGTTTATTTATTCATATGATATGTTTTACTTTTAAAATACGAATTTATATAATATTCTTATGTGACAATATGCATGCAAGGAGTTCCCACGAGTTATAAAGCCATTCGCATGTGCTGTTCAGTCGTTTCCATGAGTTTTGAAGTCGTTTCTACGACTTATTTATCCGTTCACATGATGAAAGTCTTCAAAAGTGCGGCCACTTTGATTAGTATGCGTGAAAGATTTATTTGCGATTTTTTATTGAAGGTCTAATTTGTGTTAAAATCTGTGCGAAATTTAAAACTATGAAATGAAATTTTTATTACGATGAAAAATGGAAAACAAAAAAAAATGTAATTTTATTTTACGAAAATGAAACTTTCATAGTTCATATGAAATTGTTATTCCCATAGGATCTTTTGCTCCAAAGAGACTTTTAAAGGTTTCCATTGGATTTATAAGGGAAGTTCTTACGAACAATACGTGATTGTTCCTATGGGAATAAAAATATCCAATTGGAACTATAAAAGCTATAATATCATCCTTCTTGTGTAGCAATACAGTGTATTCCGGCTATTTTTTTTTCGGATTTCATATTTTGTTTTTAAGGGTAGCTTATTAAATGCTCAATATTATTTCCTGACACTGAAATAAAAGATTTTCCAACGACATTTTCTTTATGTAGATGTGCATCGAACATTTTTGCATGAAATAAATGATTAAGAGATCCTCTGTAATTTAACCACAGGCACTTGTTTCATAAAAAAAATCAGTCCCTTCCTCTCTTCGTGGAAGAAGAGAGGGAGGGACTGATTTTTTTTTATGAAACAAGTGCCTGTGAATTTAACAGGTGGTTTCAATCAAACGGAAAAGTGTACATACAACTGCGGAATGAAGTCAACAGAAAAGAAATATTCGTCAAATTATACGAGGTTAAAGTAGATCCTCTTTCAAAATATTACTTTAATACCCTTTTGTTACTCCTGAGAAATAGTTATAGCCTACACAACATAACATGTGAATCGAGTTTACCTTACCATACTCACATAACAGTTGAATCGAGTTTACCTTACCATACTCGATTGTTCTCTACATGTACATGTTAAAACTTTTGATAGAGAAATATGTCCAAATCATTAAAAAAAGTCAAGGTGTTAGTTATCAAGCACATACTAATAAAACAGAATATTGTGATTGATTGACTGAGTAAGAAAAAAATGCAAATTATTAATTTTAACAAAACAGACTAATTGATAGATCCCCTTTCGTATGATATGTTTGTTTCCCATGATAAGTTGTTTTTTTCGTATGATTCGTCAGTTATCCGGTAATCTCTAATGTGAAACATCTCTCAAACCATGGCGACCTAGATATCGTTTGCACACTTAAATTACGACATACCGTTGCAAAAGATTCAAATTCCGCAACCCAAACACATCAATTAAAAGTATAGTTTCAAGATATGTTGGATGCAGTTGAGGACTGTGCCAAAAGACAACACGTATTGGACATTGCCAAACTTGATTACTGTTAATTGTATGAAAACGTCGGTAAAGAACAAAATGTCCAATATATGTGCCGATCCTCTTGTAAAGCTCCAAGTAATTCAGGCCATAGCCTTTGTACAAAGTTGTGTTTGATTGTAAGAAAAACTTTTATAGACTGTCTTGCTAAGGTGATGGGTACTGAAAGTTCATCAGGAACCCCAAAATACAATATCTAGGATACGATTATAAATAATGGGACTTCAAGAGTATGTTTCACACACCTGGACGTTGGCTAACATACTAGTAAGTTATGTTTCCAATTTGCGCAGTGGTTTTAGAGAAAAATAGATAAAGCAAAAGTTTAAAAAAAACTTTCTGGGTAGGAAACTTTCCAAAGACTGTAGTTTACAAGTTAAGTTCACATTGGCTCAGTAGTTTCAGAGAACAAAATGTCGTGTCACATGTGAAGCAGTTCATGCTTCCGGAGCAGCTGATGACACTCCTTTTTTTAGAGGTTCACACTGTTAGTGCTTCATTTTTGTGGAGTTTATTATATGTACTGTTTGTTTCATTTTGGTCGTTTTACTTTCTTTGTCTGTATGTAATCTTTATATTGCCATGGATTCTGGATGTATGATTTTGGCTCTTGCTTCGGTATTCATTTGGAAATTAATTTATTCTTAATTCGTTATCCCTAAGGGTCTTGTTAGCATCTTTAATAAGGAGGAATTTGAAGAAAAAAAATGCAGGGGACCACATAATACTTATTGTGGCAAAGTTTGGTTCCAATTGACTCATTAGTTTTAGAGAAAATCTTTGAAAGTTTTCCAATTTAGTCCAATATTAAACTATGTTTCCTTCTGGTGGTGCTCTAGGATAAGCTACAAACCTGGGAAATAACTGTTGTAGGGACCACAAAAGGACTATAATGGCAAAGTTTGGTTCAAGTTGGCCTAGTCGTTGAAGATTAGATGATTTCAAAATGTTTTTCCCTTAGGGTGTATCGTTAAACTATCATCTTTGACAACGGGCAAACCGAAAAACAACATTTTGTAGAGGACCAACCAAAAACACTTGTTACTGAGGTCTAGTTCTCATTTGCTCAGTAGTTTCAGGGGAGATCTTTGTAACTATGTTCCCGCTGGCAGGCGGCCATTTTGGATAAGGTACAATCCTGAAAACAACATTTTATAGGATCCACCCAAGACTATTTTGACCAAGATTTGATCCAATTTACTCAGTAGTTTCAGAGGAGACGGTGTTTAAAAGTTTTCCCATAGGGTCTAATGTTCAACTATATTCCCCGCTGGCGCCCATCGTGGATAAGATGCGAACCTGAAAAGACTTTTTTCATAGGGATTACCACTTGACTGTTGTGGCCAGATTTGTTTCCCATTGGCTTAGTAGATGCAGAATAGAAGATCTTCAAAAGTCCAATGTTTAAATGTTGATCTTTGATAAGGTACGAACCCAAACAACTTTTTTCTAGGAGACCACCAAAAACAATTTTGGTAAAGTTCGGTTCAAATTGGCCCAGCAGTTTCAGAGGAACCGATCTGTATATATAAGTTTACGTCGGACGATTGGCGCAAGAACGAGGACATGCACACAGTGATAGCAAAAGCGCATCCTGGCTCTAGCAAGAGGAGCAAGATTTATAGCATCCTTTAGTTTTAAAGTTTTAGACCTTCCTACCATTTACTAGGTACCCATGCCTCATTAGAATCCCTACAATCAGAAGTTCTTTCTGCCGGATTCACCACTAAATCCCTATCCGAACTCTTACCACTTTACTGTCTGTAGTTTGAGATGTTGCAAAGAGCTACTGCGATAAAGTCTTTTATACGAGTGGCCTGAATCAGATAGCATTCAATTGTTTGTTTGTTCTGCTCTTTACACGCTCAGTTTTTCCACAAACTAAAACCACTAATACCTGATATATAAAGTTTTTTATCTACACTTTTTCCTTGAATTTAGAGGCCGCGTTTTCTACAGACGATATGAATTCAAATGTTAACAAATTGTGCGCCGCATTTAGCTGGTTAATTTACTTTATTCTCATGAAACAAAGCTTTTTTTTTTACAAGAGCTTATGCATAAAAAAACAAAAACAAGTACCCCAGTCATTTAATCTCAGCTTCTGGTATACAGGCGATGCATTTTTTTCTTAATCCAAGATAAAAAGATATTTAAATCTTATCTACCCAGTGTATTTGAAATAAAAGACAACTGATTCACTCAATGCTGTTCATACTTTGACCTTTTGTTATACATTGATGAACATGGACGTCTGAAATATAGGCTGAATAATAGACATGATGATTTAACATTGTGAATACCCCCCTTCTAGGCAGCAATTAGTCTATCTCTCCAGCATATGGAGTGTGTATACACTATCAAGGGAAGAGATTATTGAAAATCACAAATCTGTTTTAGCATCCCTTGGTATCAAAGCGGATGATGAAAACAATCAGCTCCCCTACATCTACTGGGTCCCTAAACTTCATAAGAACCCATGCAAACAGAGATTCATTGCGGGGTCTTCAAGATGCACCACTAAGTCACTTTCTAAGCTCCTTACCACTTTATTGACCGCTGTCAGAGATGACCTGAAAAGTTACTGTGATAAAATCTACTACTCGAGCGGCGTTAATCAGATATGGACTCTAAAAAGATCTAAATATCTCCTCGAACAGCGATCCTCTAGCAGTCTCACCCATTGCAACAGCAAACAAACTTCTGATTTTTCTACTCTTTAAAGATACAGCATATTTTGCAAAGAACGACACTGAGTCTAACAAGAAGTACACGGAGAATGACGTTATCAATATGTTGGAATTTTTAATAGATAATATTTTTGTCGAATTTGGAGGCCGCGTTTTTCAACACACAATCGGGAATCCAATGGGAACTAAATGCGTACCACTTTTAGCTGATCTTTGTGACAAGGGCTAACACAGAAAAAACAAAAACAGCTTCCGCTACATTGACGATGTACTTTTTCTTAATAATCTAAAATTCAAGGAATATTTACGCCAGATCTATCCCAATGAGCTTCAAATTAAAGAGACTACTGATACAACACTTCGTACTTAGATCTTTTTATAATCCATTGACGAAGATGGAATTTTGAAATCAAAGCTATATGACAAACATGATAACTTTAACTTTCCAATTGTGAACATTTCTCTCTCTGAGCAGCAATTTATCTAACTCTCCAGCCTATGGAGTGTACATTTCACAGTTGATTTGTTACTGTCAAACATGTACTTTATACAGTGATTTTTTATAGAGCAAAAACAATGACCTAAAAGCTGCTTAGTCAGGGATTTGTTCAGCCTTTGTACCTTTTCATCCCTTCAGAAATTCTATGGCCGTCACCATGACATCATTAACAAATATGACGTGTCTGTGTCCAAAATGAAAACGGACATTTTCAGCTAGATGTCACGTCTTCACGGATTTGACATAGCGGTTTTGACTCAATCCTGGATTGACTCACTGATAGTGTGACGGGTGTCGATAGGACATGCTTACCCTTCAAATACTATTATAGAGAATAACCAAGGATTTTAAAAATTTAACCATGGTACCGTTTAAGGGTAAGAGAAGTAACATGCATGGCTTTTAATTGGTTTTCACCAAGATTTAGCAAATGACATTAACCAATCCGCTACCAAACAGTATTTCCAACAATATATGCCTCATTGATAGTGTGACGGGTGCCGATAGCGGAGCAGGAAATGCTTACCCTTCCGGAGCATCTGATGTCACTCCCGGTTTTCATGGGAGTTCACACCATGACTGCCTTAGTTTTTAATGTCGTCTTTTTATTTCCGTTCATTGTAGCTGTCTCACGTCCTTGTTTTGTCTTTGTTTTTCTCTGTTGACGTTTTTGCCTTGTCTTTGGATTTTGATTTTTGTGGTCATCGCTTCCCTTGTTCCTTCGATATTCTACTGCTGTTATTTCACACTGAGCTGTTTCGTAACTGCAAAGCTTGCATTTTATTGAGTGACCTTGTGAAAATACCGAAGCAATGTCCTAGAAACTGGTTGTCAGGGCAGCGGATTACAGTGTTTGTAAGAGTACTTTGCCCGATATGTTATACTTGTTGATGACCCCGCGTCCATGACAAAAAGGATACAAGAATGTAGCGTTGTTCAACATTTAGCAAGAGAATTCCGCTCAAACTCGTGCTAGTGGCCGTGTTGAACTTACCATTACGTAGGAGTGTTTGCTCTTTGTTGAAGGCAACAGTTCTCGCCACATTATAGCTGAAATATTGCTGAAGTTGGCGTAAAACATCAATCAATCAATCAATCAATCTTTGTTGAAGGGTGCATGGTGACTTCAAGATGAATATAATAACTATGAAAGCGTTGTTCCATTTGCTTAATCTTACTATGTATTTATAGGGATATTTTCCCATGTACATTTACTCCATATCCCTTTGTTTGTTCATTTGTTTCTTTCGTTCACTTAGAAATTATATCGCCTTCACCGATTCAGAAAGATATGTGAAAGGCCGTTTTCACAAATGAGAACGGACATTTCAGGTGGATTCACATCTTCCCGGGTTTCGCATCACCGACTTTACCCTTAATAGAATCACTGAAAGTGTGATGGCCGTTTGCCATATACGGAGCGGGAGATGACTGCCGTTTCGCTGCACGAGATGACTGACGTTCCGGAGCACGAGATGACTGCCGTTCCGGAGCACATGATGTCACTTCCGGTTCATAATGAGAATGCTTTAATTTTGAGTGTTATAATTGTGATAATTGTGGGGTCTCGTGTTTTTTGGTCTTCCGGTTTCTAGTGCCCTCTTTTTCTGGACTTTGGTTTGTGTAATCTTCTTGTGCTTTCTTCTTTTACTACTCTACTGTCGTTTTGTTTATACATGCATCTCTGACAATTACCAGTTAGGGTCCTAATAAACTTACAGGGCACGTGGTATATTATATGGCGTCTCTGAATGACTTTAAGATGAAGAACAACATTTGATTATTATTTTTATCATGTTTTCTGTGGCTGTAAACTGCGATGTACTTATTTTAGTGAATTTCTGAAGAAAATACTTCATCGTTATAAGAGAGATACAAAAAAATTGTTTTTGTGATTTTATAAAAGCATATTTTGAAATAATGTAATTGAACTTTCTTTGTCCCTTTCTTAATTATTCGAACCTTATTAGGGATAAGCATATTGAAGAACAAAAATACCGAGTTAATGAAACTTTAAGTTCACCTTTCACCTGCTTTGAATATACTTTCGGTTGTTCTAATATGTAGTCGTCTTGTTTAAGATTTGGTAAAATATTTGACCGATACATATAAATATATTTTTTTCCCATACATATTGTTATATATTAAATTTTGATTTTTTTTCTCTTTGTATATTTGACCAATACATATAAATATACATTTTGTCACCATCAATGATCTGTGGTAACTATGTGAACAGTGATGTATTGGTCAAATATAACATACATATATAAGAATTTTCTTTTCATATATTTGACCGATGCATGTAAATAAATATTATTTTTTTCTGTTCCTGTTTCCATCTTATTATTTGAACCGCGATGTATTGGTCAAATATTTGACCGATACATGTAACTATATATCAAATTTTTCGTTTCATATATTTGACTGATACATATAAGTATACATCCTGTCACCACCAATGATCTGTGATTAGCATACCAACTACGACGTATTGGTAAAATATTTGACCGGTACATATATAAATATATATCATATTTTGAAATTTTAAAGATACAATTTCTGTGGATGTTTCGAAGACAGTTGATATAAACATTTTAAAATCACAAGATTACTTTATTACATCATTGCACAAGCATTTTTCGTTGTTTCCGTAATGTCGAAAATGCAGAGATTCAAGCTTTTTTTTTGGAATTGGCGACTGCCAGTTGACAGGATAATGCCAGTTGAAAAGATAATGTGTTATGCTAAAATTTTGTTAATTTTGATAAGTTTTCACATTCACGAATTTC
>MJUU01029437.1:59496-69538 GCA_002080025.1 Modiolus philippinarum | reverse complement strand
AACTATTTTCCCTATTGCATGCCATCTTGGATAAGGGATGGATCTGCAGGACACAATTTTAAAGAAAATTAAGTATTGTGCCAAAGTTTATTTCCAACTGGCCAAATGGTTTCAAAGAAGAAGATCTTTGAATGTACTCCTATATTAAACTTTAGTGATTGGTAGCCAATTTGCATAAGGTGCAGACTTGAAGGACATCTGTTTTGAAGGGGACCATCTAAGATACATTGTGACTAGCCAAGTTGTTTCAGATAAAAAATTCTTTGTATGCTCTTTCCATACAGTCGAGTAATAAATTAAGTTCCCTGCAGATGGCCATGTTGGATGACATTTAGGCATAAAAGTCACAATACATATATATATATTATAGTCAGCACCTCATAAGCATCATTAATGCAGAGTTCCATTCAAATCCATTCAGGTTAATTTCATCAACTGCTCACTTAAGGCTTTATTTATTAATATTTTTAACATTAAGCAGCCTATGAAGCTGATAAACTACTTCTACATACATGTCAGCAGAGTTCATAATGATTCGCCACTAAAGTCTCAGTAATATACACAATATGTTTATATAGGAAAATCATTATGACATGAAATTTGCACAAAAACACTGTTTTTGCTCTTAATTATGGAAGAAATAATTTTTTTAATGAAGTGATAGTAGGGAATTTCTCTAAAGCTTAAAAGAGAAAAGTTAACTAAAGAAGATTTGAACACAGAATTTAAAGGGAAATAACCCATAACCATATGGCATTGGGGAAAAAAAATGATGAAAAACGGCCAATAAATCATACACAGGCCTTTGGATTTTCCTCAAAATTTCAGAGTATGTAGATCTTGATATGCTGAACATTTTTTTTAATTTACACTTCACCTCTATCTGTTACAGTTTTTGAAATCAAAAATAAAAGATGCACAAATTTTTAAAAATTTACGGAAAAAGGGCTATAACTCTCAGACGGGTTTTCCAATTTTCTTCAAAATTGCAGAGCAGATAGATCATCCGCATTCTGAACAATTTTACCATGTGTCAGATTTTTGATATCTGCATCGGTTTTTGAGTTATTGGCTAAAAACTGCAATTTACCCATAGGTTCTATTTTTAGCACCGGCAGCCATGTTTTTCATCGGATCATAATAAAATGAGGATCGTTTGTACAGGACATGTCATAGATGATTACTATAAAGTTTCAAACCAATCCCTCCAGTAGTTTCAGTGGAGAAGATTTTTAAAAGTGAGCTAACAATGGACGGACAGACGGACGCCGGACGACCGACGCCGGACGACGGACGGACGACAGACGCAAAGTGATGGCAAAAGCTCACCCTGGCATAGCCAGGTGAGCTAAAAAGTAAAAGTGAAATTGAAAAACATAGACATGAAATGTGAGGTTACCTGAAACTAATTAATATTTAAAACAATGTGAGATTAATTCATTTTGTTTTATCTTTCTCGGGTAGCACGTTGAATAAAAAAATCCAATAAATTGTGGCTTGTAAGATAAACATGTTATTGTTCTGCTGACGTCACCACCAGGCTGTATCGGATCTCAATACAGCCCGCTCAGAGTATTGTTTGAAATGTATGTTGAAATACAGTATACCATGTGAAAGTAATTGAACCAATTGAATTTTTTGTAACAATATTGATATGAAATAACTATATTTCTACAGGTAATAGCGTGTAAGCCAAATAACTGTTTGGGAAGTACGCGTAGGTAAAATAACTGTTCGGGAAAGTGCACGTAGGCAAAATAACTAATTTGAATAAGGCGCGCTTAAGCACGTCGAACAAATAACTAGTTATTTCCCTTGTCGTCAATGACGTCGAGTGTAAACGTTAATAAACATGGATGTCAATCAGTTCAGCTGCAGCACTGACAGGGAAATTGCAGTGAAAACATAATAAATCCTAATCATTCATACAGCAGTATGCTCTTTCTATGCAGATAAAAATCCCAGAGTACGATAGTAACAGTATTGAGGAATTGGCAAATCTCATAACAATTTTTCGGAATATCCAGCACAGGAACTATCTCACGGTCTAGAAAAAACACATTTGTTAACTATCAACTGCAGATTTGTTCGAAATTCTTTTTAATAGTTAATTACCGGTAATCTGTTTTCTTCCAGGAAGGCAGAATGTCCCTGTGATGAAAGCCAATACTAACGCATGATCCAGTATTAAAATCATTCGTTTTGGTTTTTTAGACATTTTTCAAATAATTTAGATATTGAAATAAACAAACACCCTTTTTCAATTTTTAGTTCAGTATATTAATACAGTTATAGCCTTTAACTGACTTCAGATAATATCCAAAATTATTTAATCTTGAAAAGGTTATTTTTCCTCGGTCCTACGGACCTATGAAAATAACCTTTTCTTGATTATATAATTATGGATATTATCCTCAATTAAAGGCCATAATTGTATATTGTGTCGCCTGCGTTCACGATCCGTCGTCTTGCGTAGTCGTTGGAGTCGTTGTCCACGTCGGCATCACAAAAATTTCTGTCTCATTTTTCTCAGGAACAATGTATCCAAACCTTCTGGAATTTGGCATGGAGTATCAGTATGGGACATATACCGTGTAAAAGAGTTTGGGATCTCTCGCATGCCCATTTCTTGTTTGACGGAACTTCAAATAGTTCTTGATTTTTACACAGGCGACACATGTCTTACGTGGAAGACTTACTACTAAGTTCGATGTGAAAATAAAGCTTATAAAAACAAACCCCCGCTCCCCCTATTTGAGTACAGTAAGTCAAATCAAATTTTCAAATAGCTGGTGCACGATGGCAATCTGTACTGAACTTTCTGTGAAAGTTTCATTGAATTTCACCAAGTGTTTCATTGAATTTCACCAAGTGGTCTAGGAGGAGTTGTCACCACAAAGTATGCACCCTATGGTAGACGGAATGACGAAAGGACGGACGAATGAACGAACGGACGAACGAACAGACACCATGATCACTATATACCTACTGCTAAAGCGTGGGGTATAAATAAGTACCAATGTTGCAGTACAACTAATTCCTGTATATACCATGTATATGACCATTTAAAACCGATATTTCAATTCCTTTTTACTCCTGTATACATGGCATTTTAAAAATATAAAAATACCAAAGTTGCATCATGGACAGTAAAATTTTGTATGCTGTACATGTGTTTCAAGGAGTAACCTCTCATCAGCAGCATTATAATCAAATAATATGAAAAGTAATAATCCCAAAAAACAGTCAGAAAAGAAGTACTTAATACCAAAAATACCTAAATAAGAAGCCAAATCCAGTACAAAGGACTTCTACCGAGTGCCATTCACAGAATGAAGCCGTCATATTTTTAAGGGGTTAGAATTTTGATAAAGACAGTAAATTTCTATAAAATGCTAGGTAAATTTTCGGATCAGACAAGTCTGACTATTGGATTTGTAAATACCCTCGTGGACCTATGGTCCACCAGCAGTGGCATCGGTCAAATGGTTTAAAAATATAAAAATACCAAAGTTGCATCATGAACAGTAAAATTTTGATATGCTGTACACGTGTTTCAAGGAGTAACCTCTCATTAGCAGCATTAGAATCAAATAATATGGAACGTAATAATAAAAAATAGTCAGAAAAGAAGTACTCAATACCACAAATACCGAAATAGGAAACCAAATCCAGTACTAAGGACAATTACCGAGTGCCATACACGGAATAAAATAGACATTTAAATGATCTAATGTTTAAGGGTGTCATTTTCAAGTTTGTTAGTAGAAGCTAAACTAAGTTCCCTTTTGGTCGCTATTTTGGATGGGATGCAGACCTTTGCCAACTTTTTTAAGATAACCATCTAAGGACCATTGTATCTAAGTTTGGTTCCAAATGGCTTTGCAGCTTCAGAGGAGATGTTTGAATAGGTTTTTACATAGGGTTAAAACAAAGTTCTTCCTTGCGGTCATCTTGGATGAGATGCTGATGGGCGCATCCCAAGATTGTATATAGGGGAATGCCCTGTCTATGCGGGGTAGTCAGGTCATAAGAGGGTTAACCTGACCTCAAACCATTGTAGCCAAACTGTATGGAGAAACACCATGCAGTATAAAGAACGCTCCTGTATTTTTCTTAAGAGAGCAGACTGTAGTCGTATAGAGGGCTAAATTTCCTGTCCCATCAATTTCTTCTCTTTTCCATTGCAATCAAAACTTGTTGCCCCAGTTGTCCCTTCAACCTTTATTTCTTTCTTCTCCATCTTTTTTTTTATTTGATTAACTTATTCTCCTCCTGGTATAGCTAATATGTTGCTCACTGGACGTTAAGCTCTAACTAATTAATCAATAAACAATTTTTTTTGCGTCTACAGAAGAAAAGATCTTTGAAAGCTTTCCATTTGGTCTAATGTTAAACTTGGTTCGTCACTGCCAGCCATCTTTGATGTGATTGCGGACATGCCGCACAGATTTTTTCGTACAGGGACCAATTAAGTGATGATAATATCATATAAACAAATAAAGGGATTTGGAGTAAATATACATTGGACAAAATCCCTATGAATACATGGAAAGATTCAGCAAATGGAAGAACTCTTTCATTGCTGTTCTTCACCTTGAAGTCACCATGAGACCTTCAACAAAGAGCAAACACTCCTGTAACTTCAAGACAGCCCCTGACACCGGTTTGAGTGGAATTCACTTGCTAAATGTTGAACAATGCTATATCCATTAATCTTTTTTGTTATAGATGCAGGGTCTTCAACAAGCACAACACATCAGGCAAAGTGCTTTTACAAACACTGTCATCCAATGATAGACAAGGGTACCAATAGACAATACAACATATAAACAATCACAGGGCACTCATCAAGTTGATTGTAAGAAAACTTGGCAAGTAAATACAGAGAAACCTGTCTAATACGACACCTGAGTATTCAAACATCCTGTCAAATCCGACATAATTTATTGGTCCCCAAAATAGTTTTTAAATGTTTTTTTTTTAAACCTGAGTATTCCGACATACTGTATAATCCGACACATTTTTATGGTCCCACGATGTGTCGGATTTGACAGGTTGCATACAGATGGCCAGAAAAATAATTTGATTTTTACCAATCAAGAAAGCAAATGTTGAATTTTGATAGTGCATTCATAATATGAGAAATTCTCACATGAATATGTATTGTATACATGTATTGCAATAGTAGTAACTGCTGTTTTTTTTTACATGGACAGAATATTTCAGTAACATGACGTTTTTGATAATAAAAGTAAATTTTATAAGGAATTTACCAGTGATTTTTGATATTTGTATGAAAAATATCTCAATTGCTCGTAAATAATTCCCACAGTAAACCTTTCAAAACTCGTAAAGCAAGCCTACAGTCACTCAATATTCATCCCACAGTCTAGTAAAATGCAGATCGCTATATATTAAAGCAAACAATGTTAATTAAACAACGAAAATGTACACAGTGTCGTAGAAATATGCAATTAAGAATCAGTGACAAAATGTATCACTTTCATTCAGAAAGAAGGACGTATTCGCCAGTTGTTTTTCTTTGTCACACAAGTAAACTACTTTGCGTTAGAAAAATACACGGTTTCGAGTGACAAGTTTCATCAAAACTTTTATGATGTGTAAAGTAGCGATTTGCTAACGTATTTGCAAAATTATGAATGTTTGGTAGTCTATGAACAACTAATCAAACCATAAAACATGCCGATTTGAAAGCACCTTGTGGTATTTTTCTATATATCCGCATAAAGCCCAAAGAAACTCGTAAACAAGGATTTTCCGGCGCACAGCTATGTATACTGTGTACTTGTCCTGTTGGCAATTAAGTTGTTCTAAATTTTACATGTCCGATTCCAATTTGGACTGGTAGGGACTAGTTGGACAAGCCTTAATGTAGAGCCCTGGAAGTAGATGTTGGATAAATCAGAATTCGCTACTAGCAGCATAACACCTCATTTTAAACTCACCTTAAAAATTTAACGCAGCAGTGATAAGTAGTTACTGAGAAAACTGTTACAAAAATTTTTCTTATTGATTTTGGATGTTCAAAAATTTGTAAGTTGGCAAACAGGAAGTACTGGTAAATGTTCGGCAAACCTGAAATTGCTACTTACGTTATGGGTTATCATTTCAAGCTCGCCTACAAAATTTCAAGAGGCAGTGATTTGTAGTTACTGAGGAAACTGTTATGAAAAATTTCTCCAATTAACGTAAGATGTACAAAAATTGATAAGTGGGCAAACAGGAATTAGATGTTGGGCAAACCTGAAATCGATACTTGGGGTATGGGACTTCATTTCAAACTTGGATACAAAATTTCCTGAAGTAGTTACTGAGAAAACTGTTACGAAAAATTTCTACAATTGACATTCTAGATGTTCAACAAACCTGAAATCTCTACTTGCAGTATAGTACATCATTTCAAATTTGCATACAAAATTTCAAGTGACAGTGATTAGAAAATACTGAGAAAACTGTTCCGTAAAATTGTCACAGACACATAGACAAGAGGAGGTGATTCCTATATATCCTCCTGTGTGTTGTGTGTGGTGTTTTAGATTTTTCAAAGATTTCTGACATCCACATTTTTTTGTCCAATCACATTGCCATGATATTGCCATGATATTGAAGGGTATTTGGTGATACCACATTTAGCCCATAACATTGTTAATTTTCTTTGAAAAGTTTAGTTTTCTTTTCCAAACACTCTTTCAAGCAAAATAAAATGTTGAGTTTGGACATAATTTCAGTTGTGTAGAAAGGGAGGTTATCATTATATTGGGGAAATTGCAAGGGATGATGTATCTCGGAGTACAGCAAGGAATATAAATTCATAAAATATTGCCAAGGAATTTACCAGCATTTAATTCTTAAGTATTCTTGGCAAAAATGTAAGACACATTTTTACATAAATTTTAAATGTAACACAAAAATTTGATTTGCAAATAACAATTCATAAACCTGTATTAATCAATGCAAATGTCCATACTTGTCATTTGATGCCATTTTACAAAATTCCTGTATAAAGTTCTGACAGCTCTTTTGGTTGCTATTTGTTACATATACAACAAAAGACAAAATTTGCCCAACCCAAGAACTATACATGTGTGTATTGCACAGGGATATTGCAATATCAAGGTGCAATATGCAGCCTAGTGCCAAATGTAGGTCATAACTTTTAGTTTCTCTGTGAATTTCATCTAAAAATGGTCCCTGTTTAAAAAAGTCTCTAAAACCTAATTCTAGACATGCTAGATATTCGTGAAATTTTCAATGTAAATAGACTTATACAGATTATATATATATAAAGTATACACAAAGGAAGGACACTACAGAAATAGAAATAGAAAATCTTTATTCACCAAAATGGGCCCACAAGGGGCATGAGCATGAAAACATATAGACACAACACAGTTTAAATTACATTAATATGACATTTAACTAGCACATGCTGATATATATATAAATATATATAAACAACATAAAACAAATCAAAAAACACCCAAAATCCCTATTGTGCTAGATCTAAACAGATACACACAATGTGGTTAATTTATAAACTTTCAGTATGAACAATGTGAATAGCACTAGTATAAATACATGTACTGTTTATATTTCAACTCTATCCGAGTCTTTCTCAAAACAACAAAATATATAATAAAACAATAAACTATTTACAAAAAACTACACTACAAAACTTAATTAAATAGGTAAACTACATTTCGGAGACTGAAGGCGTGACCTCAATTATAGTGATGTGAAAAAAATATTTGCTGTTGTTTGTACATTACATTTACTGCAATATTTTTTTAATTTTTTTAACGCTGGTATTATATGCATTTATTGATCTATAACCCTGATGTTAAGACTGGGTTTTAAAACGATCAATCCAATAGCTTTCTTTGGATCTTCTCTGGTTTAAATTCCACGATCTATTTTGATCAATTGCGATGACTTGCATATTTTGCCAGTTGTGATTTGGAATATTAAAATGGATTGCATACTGGTATATATAAATAAATAAATAAATAAATAAACAAATAAACCTCAGGCACACCTCAGGAAAGAAAGGGACATCTATTAGTATCTAATATATGAACTTGCGGGAGTATTTTCATCTATACACAAATTAAAATTAAAATGATAAATAATAGTCAGTTTTATAAATGAAATTAATTCAATATTCTAAGACAAGATGTCAATGGAACTACCTCATGATTTAAGCAGAAGGGCAAGCAAAGCGGTCACCCAACTGCAAAAATCACCAAGGGGCGATGTGAATAGCTCCATTTATATGACATCTTGTAATTTGTTTAAAAATTCCAGAACAAAAGGATATCAATGGAACTACCTTGTGATTGAAGCAGATGGGCAAGCAAAGTGGTCACCCAACTGCAAAAATCACCATGGGACAATGCAAAAGCTCCATGTATATGGATACCCTACAGATACATATCTGAATTGTATTAAATTCACTAGTATAAGACGCCAATGGAACTACCTAGTGATTTAAGCAGAAGGGCAAGCAAAATGGTCACCCAACTGCAAAAATCACCAAGGATCGATGCAAAAAGTTTCATTTGTATGATATCCTAAATGTGAATAGCTGGAAAATAAATTAATTTCAATAAGGCTTGAAATCAAGTTTCATTTTCTCCATTATATGGAGATGTGCTTGAAGGAATACAGTTGTTGTCAGAAGCCAGAACAAGGAGATAATTTGAAATCGACCTTTATGGATTCCATCTGCATAGAACACCTCTAAAAGGCAACTCCTATTAAACCCCTCGAGATATTTTGATATAACTTTGCAGTTTGCACTAAGCAAGGGCACTATATGGAGATATGCATGAAGGAATATAATTATTGTCTGAAGCCAGGAAGGGGAAAGAATTCGACTTAGACTTTTCATTGATTCCGTCTGTAAAGAATACCTAATAAACCCAACTCCTCTTAAACTACTTGAAGGATTTTGACGAAGCTTTGCACAAAGGAAGGACAATGTAATATGGAGATGTGCATGAAGGAATTTAATTATTGTCAGAATGCCAGGAAGGGGAGATAATTTGACTTTAACTTGCATTGATTCCATCTGCACAGCATACCACCTCTTAAACCACTTAAAGGATTTTGATGAACTTTTTTATGACAAAGGAAGGACACTATATGGAGATGTGCATGCAGAAATTTCATTACTGTGAAGGGGAGATAATTTAATTTTGACCTATTTATTGATCCTCCTGAAAGGGATTGTCTTTCAAAGAAATAATTCAAAGGGTAAATATTGTCATGATGTTCCAGAAAGCTGTGGGAGAGAACCTTTTATCATTGTTATCCTCTGGAGAATTTGTTTTAAAAGTGCTGTAAAGAAATTTCTGTAACGCTTATGATTTTTGTGTAAAATGTCAAAGAGGCCAAAAATGGATGAATTTTATTCTTGTCGGATTTTGTCAAGATATTTTCATGGGAACTCTTGGAAAAGTTATCTTTTGAGAATCATCATTGCGTCCATACTCGTATTGTGTCCACACTTGTACAGTGTCCACACCTGTAGTGTCCATACCCATTTTAATTTGCACTTACTTTTTTGATTCAGAGATCAATGAGCAGGGGTGCATATCTGGCTGCCAGTTGGTGACAGCTCTTATTTTGAAATAATTTCATCATTTATTTTGAAAACAAAAACCAATAAGAGTTGTCGCCGAATGGCAGCCAATTAATCCCCTACTCATTGAACACTTAATCAATATGGAAATTGCAAATTTAAGTGTCTGTGGATACAATACAGGTGTGGACACAGTTCAAGTGTGGACACAAAACAAGTATGGACCGAAAATTTTCAATATATTGGTATAATGGGAAAAAATTGATGAAGTCAAACAGGAAGTAGATGAGTGACACACTTGAAAAGGGGAGACACAGTACAACTAATCATAATTAAGCATCAGACCAAATATCAAATCATTACTACATACACAAGCTGAGAAATCCTCGATGAAAATTTTCAATATATGACTAAAAATGGGAAAAATCAAAGTTT
>MJUU01029437.1:0-56408 GCA_002080025.1 Modiolus philippinarum | reverse complement strand
AGTATTTAACCTTAACGCGAACCTTATCAAATTGATATTAAACACTACATTAGTTAACGGTTAAAATTTCAGTCATGTGACCTTAACAGTAGAACATTTTGAGCCCTTTCATGATCAACGCTATAGAATTTTTCGAGATTCACTGTAAAAATTTGATCAATAAAGACATTACCAGTGGCTGAAAAGGGCTGTTTCACAGTTAATGGTAAAGGGCATTCATACCCTCGTATTAACAGGCATGAAACACACTATCTTCGCTTATTATGGTTTTGTCAATTTGTTGGAGAAATTTTCGGTTTGTTGAATAGTTATATATGCATGGCTTTTATATTTATTTCAAAACATCACGATCTGAAGTGCATGCAGAAAAGGATGGGGCTTGATTTTATATTAATAAACATGAAATGGTAGCCTATATCTGGATCTGATATGGAAAATCGACACTACATGAAATATATCATATACATTTTTGTATTATATATATCGTACTGTGTTTAGAGAGAGAAAATAAAAGTTGGTTTTAAAGCAATATTTTTATGTGTATGATAGGTTTGAGTGAGTATTGCAATTTTAGTGGTGAGTAAAACAAAATCTCACTACAGCGGATCTTGCAAGACAATATGAGATGTGAATCCTTCTCACTTTACAAATTCTGGATAGATGTCATGCATGTATTTATCTTACAACTTTGATATATTCAATAAATTTTCAAAATACATTAATGAAATATGGAAAATACAAGTAAAACTGCAATTTTAACCTGGTCATATATTTTCAGACCTGAAAAAACATATCCTTTTGGCTGCACATCCGTACTTTGGAAAATACCCCCCCCCCCCCCACACACACACACACACGTGATGGGTCTGTACACTGACTGACTGTCAAATTCAATGACAATGGTTTGGGCACATTTTGTCTATTGAACAAAAACTATCAGCTTTCTCTTTCAAAGCAAATGAATTTTATAAAAGATTTCATACTGATCCCCTTTTTATAAAAAAAATATACTTTATACCAGTGACCCTGTCCATTCCCATATTACTCAAACCACTAGAAAGCAATGTGAAGTTATTTACATTCTCTTGCTGTAGTGAGGCCAAGTCCTTACTGTAAAGGAAAGGGGGTCATGTTGATGATGATTATCGGGCATCTACACACGATTACCTCCCTTTAAATTTCCCGCGCTTAAATGCAAACGAGAGGTTCACATGAGCTGTATCGGTTATTCAGATAATCACAAAGTTTGATCAAATTTGGTTAAAAATGTTCATGCACGTGGTTCCAGAGGAAAGGATATTTGAAAGCATTTCGCATCATAGAGCATTTACGGAAAACGATTACCTGGATTTACCTGGAAAAGTAATCCTAATAATTTATACTTATTGACTGGTTATGAGGGAATAGCAAGTTTGTTGTCCCCCGAGACCCTGACTATTGACCGAGGCTATTCCCGAACAAACAGTCTATAAGTGTTTTATTATACCGAAAACACATGATATATAATTTTTGAACCATCTCTCTCATTCATGAAAGCATATGGAGTAAATGAACATGAGACCACAACACAAATGTTAACTCCAACTAGTATTGTTTTCTAAATTTTGTGTTCTTATTAAAACATACACAATTACGTCTATTTTCTACGACAAAATTAATTTTGCTGCAAAGTGGATAGTGTTCACTGTAATTTGCCTACCTAGTTTAGAGTTGCCACTAAGAAATGATGATTTCAGAGCATTCCTGAATGATCTACATAGCTTTTATCCAATGGGAATCGCACAGTTACAGTCTATAAGTATTTTATTATACAAAAGAAAAAAAAAGATTCACAATTCTTAATTATTTCTTAATTGAATAATAATTCTCTCATTTCTAGTATTTTTTCTTAAATTTTGTATTCCTAATAAAGCGTAAGCAACTACATCATTTCTAATCAATAAAGTTTGTTCTGCTGGGAAGTGAATAGTGTTCACTGTAATTTACATAGCTTTTTAAGAGTTGTCACTTGGAAACAATGATGTCAGAGCATTATGAACAACCATAAGATTTTTTATCCAATAGGAAAACCAGAAAAAAAGTTCGGGAAAATATTCACACTGCCAGTCAATAGTCTGAGAAACTATTGACCGGTAAATAGTTACAAATTTTGAAAAGGTGAAAAAAATGGAAATTTTATGTTAGAAATTTCAGTATTAATGCTCATATGACTGAGGTATAATAAAAATAATTATTGTTACCCGAGACCGGAACAGAGAGTAAAAGACTGGAATATGTTACCAAATAATTTGAAAAATGTTATAAATATCCATTCGTTTAAATTGGGGTGAAAAATTTTCTGTCCAATAAAGAAAGTAGCGATTTCAATAGTTCTTATATTTTTTATTGAACCATAAGTTGTCTTTTAAAAGTAAATATATTTTAGTGGTTTATTTTAAATTATATTGCTATATTTTTATAACCTGCCAAAGTCATGAAGTATTATTTGTTTTTTTTAGTATAAAATAGAAAATGGGCCCCATTGGAAATAAGCCATATGGCTTTTATGGGCTATCCAGAACATATGTCAACACATTTTTAAAATATTATATATTGTTACATTTTTAATATGCAGGCAGTATATTGTTATTTAACTTTGATGTAATGCTGTTGTCTTTTATGTTGATATTTGATCAAATAAATCTATCTATCTATCTATAGAGATTAATTATGGAACCTTCACCGGATGCGGACCTGGTTTAAATGAAGTAACAATAACTGTCATCCTTATTGTTACCTGGCGTTATTGTTACCTGACAAAAGGAAATCAAAACAAATACAAATTTATCTGATATAAAGAGTAACTTATCAGTATTGAATGCGATCATTACAAAATACTGCTCACCTTATTTTTTTTATTATTTCTGATGGCATTTCCTGCACATCCAGTATATGTTGATTTTGGGGATTAAAATACCTTTCAACTGCGCGAGCAAAGTAGCATACAACTGCGCGAGTTTTTTACCTGTAGTCTCCAAGGGAAAATAAGTTAAAAAATAGCCAAATAAATTTATTCTATTTTGTATGAGGTGATTGTAAAAAAAATTCTTAATAATTTTATAAACACTAAGTGCACAGGTTTACAATAATGAGACAGAATAAAAGTTCCACTATAATGTAACAAAGAGGATAACAGGAAACATTTACAATGACTGAAAATTACAGTCTGCCAAGGAACTACACAAGAAAAACACAAACAAGACAAAGGACAAACGTAAAGAACGATAGGAACTCGGGACAGCCAGACTTGGTACCGATGCTAGCAAAAGCCAGCGGTAGGGTTAAACATGTTTATGGGTACCAAAACCTCCCCTTTATCTGCCCCGTTTCCCTAAAGTATAATAAACATACGAATAAAATAATGTTCGTTCCAAAAGAAAATATATTACACAATATTTTTTCACCGGAACAAATATAATATTTGTTTCTGACGGAATAAATTACATATAATATTTGTTTCCTATATGAAGTAATTTTATGAAAATGTTTATATTTGTTTCAATGAATCTTTTGTCAGGTGGAACAAAATAGTAAATCCTGCCCAAAATCCTACTTCAACTTCCCCGCAGTAGGCAGGGGAAACAGAACATATTGATACTCATTTATTTCAGATATTCCTTGAATAAACGTCTATCATTACTTGCTGGCCGACGGAAGGGTTCCATGAAATAAAATTACAGGTTAATTACATGTAAATTACAGGTTAAAAAAACTCGCGCAGATGAAATGTGTTTTCTCGTGCAATTGAAAGATTATTTTCGTGCAAATGAAAGGCGAATTCGCGCAAATGAAATGCACCGAACTAAATACGAATAAATATCAGGTAACAATTTCTCCAGGTAACAACAAGGGTAAAAATTATTGTTACTTCATTTAAAACAGGTCCGTATCCGGTGATGGTTCTATTTTTAGTCTCTGTTCCGATCTCAGGTAACAATAACTATGTTTATTAGGATTACTCTTCCAGGTAATTCTAGCCAGTGCCTACGGAACAATCTGTGGATTTTAGCTCATTTGCATATTTAATTGTAGAACCAGGGACTATATATATATCTAGTTATATATAGTCCCTGGTATTATCAAATACGGAAAACTGGTTGACGACATTTAAAGGTACGTACGTTAGTGCGGCCCATATCTCCCGGTTCTGTAGTATATTCACTTTCACTTTTTAAACTCAGTTGATAGTAGTGGAGGTACGTATCTAAGGGTTCTTTGGACTCACAGTAATATGCCTGGTGCATGTTGTTAAATGTTCCTCTTCACGTCTTATATTACGATGACGGTGCTCTTGGCAGAGGAGGACTTGCCTAAACAAACAAAAAAACAAACAATACGAGTACTGGAATTTCACTGAACTTGATAGGCAAAATTTCAAAAATATAGCTATTCTTGCTTCAAACTGAGTTGCAAATCAAATACAAAATTAGAGTTGATATTTCCGAAATGGCCATACAGCTCATTAAAATTATTGCAGTTGGAGTTAACATAAGTGTTATGATCTCATGTTCATTTACTCCATATCCTTTCGTAAAATATGTAGATAATCTCGATCTTCCCGAGCAGAATCAATGCGAAGCGTGAATTCAAGTTCGAGTTTAAGTTCAAAAGCTTTATTTAAAACAGAGACATATAATTATATGTCTCTGTTTAAAACAATATAACATAAGCTCTTATGAGCTTTTGAATCGTCTATATAAAAACTTAAAAAGAACAAACAGAAGCACATGCAGCACATAATTAAGACAATATTTAAGACAGTTACAGCACATTAAAACTCATAGCACATATCATTTAAAAAAAGCACATAAAGCAAATAAAAGCATAATTTATAGCACATAACACATATCATTTAAGAAAGCACAAATAGCAAATAAGAGATCTAAATCGTGAGATCTAAAACATTCCATCAGAGACATATAGATACATGTATCTATTTGTCTCTGATTCCATCATAGATTAAATTCCAAAGTAGCAATATAGTGGGAGAATAAAAGAAAGATTTTAAATTGGAACTAAATTCTATAATACACTATTTCTATAGAATACAACCTCCGGATTCTTCCCCGTCTATTCTATAATACACTATTTCTTTATAACACTGCCTTATATATAACCCTCGGAATCTTCCCCGTCTATTCTAAAATACACTATTTCTATACAAGAATGTCTTCATGATATCTAGGAGTATCAGGAAATTGTACAGTTTTCTACATGAATAGTGAACAGCAGGGTTTTCGATGTTCTACACGATGGCCATGTTTTTGTCGGATTGAAATGAAATGAGTTATCTTTGTAAAGGACCTTCCATACACCATTCCTGTAAAGTTTGGTTGAATTTGCTTCATTTTTTACCGATGAGCTGATGAAAATGGTAAATTTCCTATATGATCCAATCCGCGCTAATGGCCTTGTTTTTTTTTTTTTTTTTTTTTTTTTTTTTTTGTTTTTTTGTTTTTTTTCGGAACGGAATGAAATGAGCAATCTTTGTAAAGGGCCTTCCATGTATGATTCATGTAAAGTATGGTTGAATTTGCTTCAGTGGTTTCAGAGGAGTTGATGAACATGACGTTTCCCCCGTAGGGTCCAATGTTAAATATAAGTTCCGCACTGGCGGTCATGTTTTTTGTCAGATCTTAACGAAATGAGCAAAATGATGAAAGGACCTTCCATACATCATTCCTGTATAGTTTAGTAGAATTTGCTTCAGTGGTTTAAGAGGAGTTGATGAAAATGAAGTTTTTCCTATAGGGTCCAATGTTAAAAGTAAGTTAGCCCTGTGGCGGCCATGTTTTTGTCGGATTGGAATGAAATGAGCAATCTTTGTTAAGGAACTTCCAAACATCATTCCTGTATAGTTTAGTTGAACGTGCTTCTGTCGTTTGGAGGAAGTTGATGAAAATGGCATTTTCCCGTAGGGTCCAATATTAAATAAAAGTTCCGATCTGGCGGCCATGTTTTTTGTCGGATCAGAACGGAATGAGCAATCCTTGTAAATGACCTTCCATACATCATTCCCGTAAAGTTTGGTTGAATTTGCTTCAGTGGTTTCAGAGGAGTTGATGGAAATGATGTTTCCCTTAAGGTCCATTGTTAAATATAAGTTCCCCCCTGGCGGCCATGTTTTTCGTCCGATTAAAACGACATGGGCAATCTTTGTTAAGGACCTTTCATACATCATTCTTGTAAAGTTTGGTTGAAATTGCTGCAGTGGTTTCAGAGGAGTTAATAAAAATGTAAAAAGTCACAGACGGATGGACGACGGACGCCAAATGAAAGCAATATCTCACCCTTTGGGTCAGGTGAGCTAAAAATATGAAAAGTCAAGGAAAAGGGGAAGTAATTCCTAAATTGCTCATCAGATTTTTAAATTGCAGCATGCATATAGATCTAGACATACTTCACATTTTTGTATAATAACATAACCTTTTTCTCCTATTGCTTTTAATGTTACAAAAAATTATCTTTTTACGGATAAAGGACAATAACTCCATAATGATTTTTTGTATTTTCTTCAAAATTGCCGGGCGGGTAGATTTTGCAATGCTGATCATTTTTTACTCTGTCAGATTTTTATATCAGTAACGGTTTCTGAGTATATTGGAGAAAAATAAACAGCAGTTCATCCCCCTGTGTTCTATTTTTAGTCACAGCTGCCATATTATTTGGTGTTCGGACTAGTCGAACACAAAATTGAAAGATTATTCAGGTCAACTTTGGTTATAATTGGCGCAGCAGGTTTTTGAAATTGTTGACGCAATAGCTAAAAAAATCATGCTGCTTTTGGACCAGAGGTCAAAATGTACTGGACTGATTAGACACCTTGAAAACTTCGATATTTTCTAGTTTCCAAAACTGACAAGGAAAAGGCGACGAAAAGACTTGGTCTACTTGTATGAATATGGTTTGAGCTATGACTATCGGAACGGAACTTTAGTTTCTGACTGAAAAAAATAACAATTTCTTCAAACATGGTGATATGATGGTAGGTGTGTTTCTCAGCCAGGTTAGTTGAGAGGTGAGAGTTGCTATGAAGAACAACAATAAAAGTGATGTTCCATTGCTTGGTTTACAATGTATTTGTGGAGACTTTGTCTCATGTGTATTTACTCCATATCCCACCATTGTTTGTTTATCGAGTTATGCCCCATGAAGGTTAACAGAAAAGAAAACAGACTAGGGTATCATCTACTGCATCATTTCTATTTTTCGAATAAATGATAATAATTCATAGAAAAAAGCTTTTGTTTTAAATGCTAGCAGATCTTGTAGAAAATTTTGTCTCTCTGTCTCCCTATCAATAATACATAAACGATGATGTAAATTAAATATGTTAATCAAATCAAGATATGTCCTGAGAAATCTCTCAAATTATCTGTGATAATTACGAGTTATTTAACAAATTTGTATTCTGACAGTATTTATGTTTGGGTTTTAATTAACACCGATTAACAGTTATTACAGCATTCTCACAGCTGGTGACAAGGTCGAACATCGGCATATGCCTTTTACACACACATACTAGCATTGCCCTAGAAAGGAGGAATAATTGTCAGACCAGGCCTAGGATAATTAAACCAAATCCCTCTCTGTCTGAAATATCATATTACTATATAGAGACCAGTTTATACAAGAATGGAGAAGTAATATTGAAAATTCGCCGAAAGCTTTAAATTATCGACTTTATAGAGAAAAATTCGAATTTGAAAAATACTTCAAAATTTTAGATAATAGATAATAGAGATATCTTTATTTTTTTGTAAGTTTAGGACAACAAATACAAATTTGCCTGTAGAAATAGGACGATGGAACAGCATTCCAAGGGAAAATAGATATTGCCAGTTGTGTCAGTCTAATCAAATAGGAGATGAATTCCATTACATATTACAATGTGAAATTCTAAAAGAACAAAGAAAATTGTGCATTGAAAAACGTTTAAGAGCCCCCGTAAATGTTTTGAAATTTAAAGAAATTATGTCATGTAGTATTCAGTCAAAATTACAAAAGCTTTGTATGTTTATTCGAAAAATTAACAGTTTTTTATAATCCTCTGGGTAAAATTTTTTGCTAAGTTAGATACCATTTTAACACTGTTTACTTATACTTTTATTAGTATTTCATTCAATTATTTTTTTTCTAGGTTCCTTATTTAGGATTTGTCAATAACCTTATTACTTCGAACATTTAAGAGTATTGGAAATGATGTCATATATATCTGTTATTGTAATGTATTATATCTGTACCAATGTATTTACTATGGTTTATGAGAATAAAGATTTATTATTATTATATTATATCTACATAATTTCAAATCTGCAAAAATACGAGGTCGGAATAGTTTTCTTAATTACACTGTGAACAATGAATGCTAGAGAAATTAATGGATAGTTTCCATTTCTAACAATTGAACAATAATTTTCTCGATCTTTTCCATTTCTTGCAGTTATTATTAGTTAATTTCTGGGTGTACATAAAAATGTAGTTTTCGTGGTAAACCGTTCATAAATCTAGCTGCACCACTCTAAAGTATTGCAGTTTATTAGGATTATCCCGCTTTATACCAGTATTCCAAATTATTCGAATTCAATATGCTTCTCTTCATACAGGACTCCAGTTTTATTAGTAACGAAATCTTTTTGAGACAGATTCAATGAAGAAATGTTCCATTTTACATAATAATAGTCAATCTAATATGTTTATTCTTTTTCAGTCGGTTTATGCAACTATTATGAAGTTAAAATAACACAGAAAGTCATAGCACCCCACCCCCATGAATAACTAAATAAGATAAAAACAAAAACAAAAACAAAATCAAAAACAAAACAAAAAACAAAACAAAACAAAAACACACAAAAACAAAACAAAACAAAAATTAAAAATGCACTCTCGCATCGATTTTGATAGTTATTAAAACATAGAAAGTTTTGTTTTTGAGGAATATAAATCTTTGAAATCGACGTAGGTTGACTAAAACTTTGATGTTCCATATGCTGAATGAACTTTATTTCTCAAAAACTACATACATAGTTACAGAGAATATATATATATGTAAATAACAATGTAGATTTACAGCACGTGTGAACAATATGGAGTTAACCAGGAGGAGTGACCCTCACATTAATAATTTTGATAAACCTACATAATTTTTCTAATACAATATAATTTTTAAAGTAAACAACTGTTGATATTTATACATATTTGGTCGTTTTGTACAATATATTGGCAAAAGTTTTTTTTCTTTCTTGACTTAATGCTTCACAAACCATAACATAATGGTACTGAATATGCTTAACTTAAGTTTTGACACAAACAATTTAGACAAACATTCTAATCAGATATTTTGTTTGTGGCAACTGGGAAATATGTTAACTTTTTCACACTTCTTCAGGGGAGATATGGGTGTGAAAATTTGTTTCCTGTGTTCTGTATGTAACTAGAATTATAAATGAAATAAACATTAAAAATGAAGAAAAATTAAGTATGAAATAAAATTTCGATGTTAAAACAAAGAAAAAAATGTTACAAAACGTACAATAATTAAACTTTCCGTCAAAGTCACTGACTTCATTTTATGCTGTATTCTGACTGTAACTTATGAATTCAAAGTTAACCAAATCGACAATTTTCAGAGACCGGTTAGAGCCCCATCGAAAACAACGATATATCGGAAGAAAAAATTTTAAAGAAGCAATGAAATAAGTTACAAAGTATATATGGTTTAAGGGCAAAAAGTACAGAGATTTGGTCTAGAAAGAAACCCTTCTTCCTTTTCTCATTCAGATAATTTAAAATAAAGAATCCGACAAAAAAAAAAGAAAATTTAGATATGAATTTAATAATGACCTAAATACAAACAAAACACAGACCAAAAAAAAAAATAAATAAAAACAACAAAACAAATAAAAACAAAATCAAGGGAAAAAGGGCATTTTTTCAAAATAAGTAAATGGAACAAGAAACATGGTTTTTATATTTCTCTAGTGGAACCAACATATTATATACAAAGCTAACACTTATATATATACCCGCTTCGATTTTAAAATCGTCGTATTCGTCATTCCTAGAATCCAAATAATTCAGGGAAGTTTTTGCATTGGTAGGTATTATATTTGTTGTATTTCAGCCCTTCCAAATAATCACGAATAATGCCTTTCCATATCAAATATTCTTTAAAGGAGAGCTAAACACACACACACACATACAAAAACGAGAAATAAAAAATGCATTCATACAAAAATCAATAGATAATTTGTGGTAGTCGTTGAATGTTCCATTGTCTATTTGAAAAATACCAAGGCCATACGCTCACAAAACAATATGACAGTGAACATGCAATATGCACAGATAAATATAGAACATGTAAATAAATATACAGTGCACCTAGCTAAATCGAAAATTATAGAAGCAGAAATAATATGCTACATTTATATCTTAATATTATAAAATATACAAAATTGATTCATTAGAATAAAACCATGCACGAAGTGCAGGGAGTTTGGATGTTGTACCTCTAGATTGTGATTTGCTTTGTATTATCTATCCATGATCTGTCTTATATTTGCTACAAGAGGTTATTATGACTTACATCCTATTATTTTCTATTTCACTTAAATTTCAAGAAATAATTTGTAATTTCATTCAAATATTCATTTTTAAGTCACTTCAGTATTTGACGAATAAGTATTACCTTTGAAGTTTTAGATTTTTTTTTATTTATCAAAAGAGACAAATTTATAAAGCGACGGTTTCTTTATGAAGAAATATCTAGCCTAATTTTTATGCGTTTTGCAGTTTTAGAAAAAATGTCGTTAAAAATGTCATTTCAAGTACTAGTAACCTTCATCTACTGACAGTACAGTTTACTATGTTCTTCGCAAATTTTGACATTAACTTGAAACAATACTTCGTAAATAAAATATGAATTTTAGAAGAAATAACATTGAATAAAAATCTGTACACATTTTCATAAATATAATATGAATTTATAGGAACACAGACTTTTTTCTCATAAGTGTTAATAGACTACTGAAGATTGTTGAATTTCAACATGGATACGCCTAAAGGACAAAGAAAATTTATACGAAAAAAAAATATGCTAGAAAATTAGAAGCCACGGTAAAATTTTAGAGTTACGACGCTTTGATCGGTTAATACACTAAATTGAGAAATCGACGGGTCATTTTAAAATTCCTTCGAAAGTAATTTTTATGGAAAATAAAACGTATCTTGTACTTTTAATATATTTTTTCAACATATTTTTATTTCCAGACGTAGGGACGTATTAATATTATCCAATACTAATTCTATCTCGTGTTGATACAAGATTGTTGTACATTTATTATGCACAGAAACATGCAGTTTTACGAAGATACTCGTGTAAGAAATTATGATTTGCAGATGACCACTAATTGACATGATTGATTGCCAGAAATTAACATCGATAGCTGGGGATAATCAACACTATATTGTGTAATTTGGCACATAAGAAAGTTGATGAGGCTGCAAGTATGACATTAACTGCATGTGGTATAACCATATACTGATGTGTCCGAAGTCATCATATCGATCTACCAATCAAATGTCAGAAAATTAATAAGCGATCAGGATAAAGTATTAAAACACATAGTTCTCCAGTCATTCGGCATCCACAGCTCTAGATTGTAAGTACTGTTCAGTTTATATCCCTTCCTAAGATAGAAATACACCTTGGTAATACATCTCCTCTATCATATACTTTTTGCAAATTATAACATTTTCATCAAATTTGTGCCTTTCTTTGGAAGAAAAATGAAATTTGCCGATGCTGATATTTTTTCTGTAAATGTAATACAGAATTAATGTAAAATATTTTGGTCAGTTCGGAAAAGAATGGAAAAGCCACTATTTTAATAAGGTTCTTAGAATGTTTCATCCCGAGCGTTGGCGAGGGCTAACCTATTCACATTAAACGAAGCATGTTTTTGAATGAAAAATGTATTTAGATTTGGTTTATTTAAATACTTAAATAGAAATGTAGAAAATACATTAGAATACCAGGAACTATATCAAGTTTAAAAAAATGTACAGTATTTAAACATTCTCACTTTATTCATGACTGAGGGGGCCCCGCCCTTTTTCGGGATGCCGGATGAGAAGTTTTTAAGCAATTATTTCTATAATTTACGCCCGGGATTTCGGGAGATAAACTCACCTGAAATCAGGATTTCATCAGTTTTAAGTTCCTTTGAATTTCGGATTTTCGGAATTTAGAGAAAAAAAAAATAAAGTCGAAATTTCGGATGAGATAATCCCCCTTAATGACTATTTATAACTTTATTGAATAATGAAAGGCGACACAAATGGAATGAATGAAAACCATAGAAATCATTAAAAACATTTTGATTATAATAAAATAAAACGAGAATCGGATACCTGATTTTGGTTGAATTTGATCACCCAGGATATAGATCGTATTGCTAAAATTAATAATGATGATGAACAAATAAAAAAAAATGGCACCTAAATATTTACTTAACGCCTTTGGCATTACACATTTTCAGTTGACCATTAATAAGAAAAATTAGACAAACTTAATTATGTGAACATTCAAACTGACTCAATGAATATCATTTAAAATTGCAATAAACACAGAAAATTGTAGCTTTTTGAGCGTTTTGTTTTTCTCCCCGATGTCATGTCAATATTGTTAAAGTTTCGCTGCTATTTGCAACACAGGGACATGCTCCCGACCTATGAAATATAAATACAGTGTTTTTTCTCCTAGATTAATATTTGATAGTTGTGTTTTTCTAGGCCATGTGATTCGCAATAAAGTTTGTAGTCATTCAAAAAGTCTGCCCCTGGTTAATTGCAAGTCTTATGTAGTAACTTGTCGTCATTTTTACTCAACAAACAACAAGAAATATATTATTAATACAGTGTAAGAAAGGAATAAGCAGTCTCACGTCAAAAAAATGCATATACATTTTTGTAAATACATTTTGCCTCGATATTTCAAATACATTTTCACAGGTTCTGTGAACCTATTCATCGCTGATTTTTACATTTTTCAAATTTATGAGTATCTCCATTCTATTATTATACAAATATATTTCAGATATTCAATAACGGATTTTGAAGACCACACGGACTTGTCCAGAGCCAGTCTCCTTTCGTTTTAGGCGACATATACTAAACTAGGATCAAAATGCAGAACTTAGCAGATGATCCAGATTTTAAATACCTGGCCGTCGACAGGGTTAAGCTACTAAAGGAACAAACCAAAGAATTCGATGGCAAGAAAATGTGCTGGATTCCAGATCACAAAGAAGGATTTCTCAAAGCTGAAATCCAGTCTGCTTCAGGAGATGACATCACTGTTAAAACCATGGACACTAATGAGGTAAAATTTGATAAGTGGCTATTAGTAACTAAATTTCCCAAACAAAAAATATACTATGTAATACCGTGATTTAAAGTTTTTGAAGATAAAACTCATATCTTTTTTCAATTTACATTTATGTTAAATTAACATAATATAATGAGTAATTCTGCAGATAAACGCATTGAAATGTAAAAAAAAGAGTTTATAAATCATAATGAACATCTAAAATAAAGAACAATTTAAGTTTCTAAGTTCATTTCGAGAGTTGGTAGCACTTAATGCATTTAGTTCTGTTTGTTACTTAATTTGAGTGATGTTACATTTGTATTTTATTGTACAAAAACATTTTTTCCTCATCAGCAAAGAAATTTCTAAAATTGAAAGGCAAAGTAAAGTGAAATTAAAATAAAATGTTGCTAAATTGAATTGTGTCGATCTTTTCACAGACTAGAACCGTCAAGAAAGATGATCTTCAACAAATGAACCCACCTAAGTATGAAATGATTGAAGACATGGCTAACATGACTTATCTCAACGAAGCCTCTGTACTCCATAATCTGAGGGCTAGATATACCAACCAGCTCATCTACGTAAGTTTATATTAGACAACCATCCCACCGAACGAAGAATTGGTGCCCCGTCATTATATTTTTAAGATGAATTAACTGATCCACGTTGGCACTAGTTTCAAACCTATTTTAGCGTCTCAAAGAATTGTTGATACAGTAAAAAAAATGAATATAACTTTTCATTTTGAATTTGTATTTTTTGTGTCCAACGCTATTGCAGTTATAAAGGAATAAAGCCTTTTACATTTACATAGTAGTATACAAGAAAGTATACGTTTCCTTCACACGTTTTCTAGCTTTGGATTTACTGATAAAATGTAAAATTATTTCAAAATAAAAGCGACAATATAAGAACAATTAAAAGTAAATAATATTATTTTGTCACTTCAGACATACTCTGGACTTTTCTGTGTTGCCGTTAATCCCTACAGACGTCTCCCAATCTACGTGGACAGCGTTATCGCAAAATACAAGGGAAAGAGGAAGACAGAAATGCCCCCTCATCTTTTCTCTGTCGCTGACAATGCTTACCAATTCATGTTGCAAGATCGTGAGAACCAGTCTTGTTTGATTACGTAAGTACTGTGCTAATTCTTGTTCTCAATAAAATAAAGATATTATGATTTGTTTAACAAACAATTAATCATCTTTTCCTATGCTGCCTGTTATATTTTTGTTACATGTATTTTAAGCCTGCATTTTTAATGTCAGATTTCATACCGAAATCCCCAAAACAACCCATACCAATTTTATATTAATTTTTTAAAGTTTCGATTTTGCTTATAATGAAACTAATGTTCTTGTTGAAATATAGACATGAATTTATGACATGCAGTCTCTGCTACTAAATCCATTAAGGGACCGACCATTTAACCTGAAGGGGGGTATGGTTTTTTTCTGTACAGAAAATTTTATTAACAGATTATTTATTTTTTGCACGCGTATCAACAAAATATTTTTTTAAAATTAACATTATTTTTTGGGGCAGAAAGCCTCATTCAGAAATTTTTTTTTCATCATTTTGGCAGCCAAAATATTTTTTTCACATAAAATCAGATCCAAAATATTTTTTTAGAAAAAAAACCATAGCCCCCCCCCCTTCAAGTTAAATGGTCGGTCCCTAACAAGAATTAATTTGAATACAGAGGAGAGTCTGGTGCCGGTAAAACAGAAAATACCAAAAAAGTTATTATGTACTTTGCCAAAGTCGCTGCAGGACTTGGAAAGAAAGGCAAAGACGACGAAGACAAGGCATCTGATTCTAAAAAGGTAAGCAAAAACCTAGAACGTGGACGAAGGTCCCTTTCATATGTACAATCACGTTTGAATTTTTTGAGACATCACGTTTTTACTCGTGAAATAAGTACAAAAAATTAACGAATCTTAATCCAAATTAATTTTAACGGCAATTGTTAATTTTTGGTTAACTTGATCATCTATGCAACATTGATTTCAAAGTATTCTTATTTTTTATGAAATCACAGCTTAAGCTTACTAGTACTTGAAAAAAATACCCACATGCCATTCGCCTTCCCTACAATGTAGTAATGATTTTTTTGTGGTGCAACATCCGTTGTAATGTAGTGACAAAGTTTGTAATACGTCTCTATTGTTTTGCACAGGGCACACTAGAGGATCAAATTGTACAGGCTAATCCAGTACTTGAAGCATATGGTAACGCAAAAACAACTCGTAACAACAACTCCTCAAGATTCGTAAGTATTTAGACAACTCCTTTATAGCCAATTTTTGCATCTTTGTCTCTTTTCCCTCTTTTATTTGCCTGAAAATAATACAAATCACTTGAAAATTTGTAAATTACATGTATAAACCTGTTTAAAGCTAATATGAAAAACTCGATTTTTCCTGCAATCTCAATCCTCCCTTGCAACCACTTTGTAAGACACGAAATTCACAAAACATCTATCACAATATATTCCACATATCACCATTTTCTATCATTTCCTATAATCCTCTTCCTTCATGCAACTACTTTGTAATGTAAAACCATTCCGAAATTCACCAAAAATCTACCAACACAATAGATTCTCCTATCTTTTTTCCTAGATTTCTCTTCCTCCATGCAACCAAGACCTAGTGTTTACCTAAACCCAAAGCACGAAAGTAGTAAGTATCATTTTTCATATAACTTATGATTTTTATCCGACATTAAAATTATGCTATTAGATATGATGGTGATAATTGAAAAAAAAATATATTACAGGTTTACTTCGTAGCGCCGTTTTTTTCTGTTTTTAGCATATACAACTTTATGTAATGCAAAAGATTGAAGTTGCTTAAGTAGTTGTAAAAATTTGACATTAAAATATGATCGCTACCTGTTTACTTACCACTACATATGCCCGTTTACTTGCCATTGAAACATTACCACCATTTGTTTCAGGGAAAGTTTATCCGTATTCACTTTGGTCCTGATGGCAAAATTGCTGGTGCTGATATCGAGACATGTGAGTAAAACTCCGATATTTATTTTTTAGATTTTTTTAGTAGAAAATAATGATGTAATTTTCAAAAATAGTTACCTCAAAATAGACCTATAAACAATTTAAAAAACTTATTTTACGTTCCCTTTGTCAAGTCAAAGCTTATAGTCAGTTACAAATAGTGTAAGCTCTAATGAGCATTTGAATCAAAATAATATGGAACGTTTACGAATTTTCGTTCCATAGAGCAATTCTATAGAAGTCCTTCTTATTTTTATCACATTGACTTAAGTATAAGCCTGCTGATTCTATCATTTCAGATCTGCTTGAGAAGTCTCGTGTCACATACTGTGGATCCGCTGAGAGAAATTATCACGTGTTCTATGAATTGCTGACAAATGCAATCCCAGAATACCACGGTATGTATGAAAATAATATCCATTTTTAATGAATATGAAAGCATTAATAACCCATTTTTGGAAGTAATGCTAAGTTCTTGACTAGTTATTGATTACTACCGTTTCGATGCTTCTATTGATGGACGGATAAACCCCGAGGCCAATGGCCAGCATAATAGTGGAATACTTCTGCGTTTGTCGAAAACTTTCAATGACGAAATTTTAGAAAAAAATGTCTAAAAATAAAGAGTTCCCCCCTAGTTCAAAGCTTTTCCATAAATGATTTTGGCTACTCGTTTAGATGTTTTTTTTTCTTATTTGTTCTCTTTCTACTTTTATACATCTTTGATTTTTGGCATTCCGAATGTTTGGATTAAATCTACACTAATGAAACACAAATGGCCGTCTGCAGAAACTAAATTATATTTACTGTAACCCTTTGCGCGTGTATGGCCATGTTAATCAGTGATATTCTAATCTCCTTTTCTTGGTCTGTATACCAAACCTTTCTCTAAACTTGATATATCCTCTCTCTTAACCTGGCGTAAGCGTCAAAACTATTGTCAAAGTAGAAATATTAGCCATTTGCATTTTATATTGCAGAGATGATGTTGGTTACTCCAGATGCTGCTCTTTACTCCTTTATTAACCAGGGAGCTCTTACTGTTGACTCAATCAATGACACTGAAGAAATGAAGGCTATGGACGTATGTATCACCTCATATTATAACATTTTAGTGGAAATTAACATAATTTTTGTATTTAAGATTTTTAGAAAACAATAATTCACAAAAGAAAGTTGATGGTACAAAAATTGTAAAGTGTTACAATGGAAATGGTGTCGACTAAAAAGACATATTCTGGTAATTTTTCTCAAATTTGGTTGTGGCAAATTATGATTTGATATAGTTTTGCTTGCAATTCATTTTGTCAATTGCTTTAAAATGCTTTTGAGAAAAAATCATCAATTATTAATATTTTCATATCACGAAAAAGTCTATCACGGCAACATCAATTTTTGGTGTACATATTATTATTCGTCATATTTTGAATTTCAGGAAGCTTTCGATATCTTGGGTTTCTCTGAAGACGAGAAGAAGAGTTGTTATAAGTGTACTGCTTCTATCCTTCACATGGGTGAAATGCAGTTTAAAGAAAGAGGAGAACAGGCTGAACCCGATGGAACTGCTGAGGCAGAGAAAGTTTCATTCTTGTTGGGCGTTAACTCCAATGACTTCATTAAGTGTTTGGTCAAACCAAAGATCAAAGTCGGAACTGAAGTTGTCGCACAAGGCCGTAATAAGGCTCAGGTAATTAAGAATTAAATACGATCACAGTTATCTTGTAAAATTTCTTTACTTCAAGATGAATGCATAGATCCATTGTTTTTTTATATTTTGATAATTACGAAATATTACCGAAAAGTTTAAAGAGAGAATCAAAATATAATATTCACTTTAATGATATTCTATTTATCTCTCCTTTTCACGATGAATTGAAAACAATTAATTCAAACATTGTTCAATTACTTTTTACAGGTCATGAATTCCATCAATGCTATGGCCAAGTCTTTGTATGATCGTTTGTTCAACTGGTTAGTAAAGAGAGTCAACCACAGTCTTGACACAAAGGCCAAGAGAAACTACTTTATTGGTGTACTGGATATTGCTGGTTTTGAAATCTTCGATGTAAGTTTCAAGTCGATAATGGAAAGCAATAACATTATCGTTTTCACCTGTATATCGTTTTAAGGTGTACATTTTTTTTGTAAAGCTGCTAGTCATTTATATTTTGTCTTGATTTTTATATAAGATATATAAGTGTCTTCTCAAAATCATTTGTTCTGACTTAGTTAAGCACCTGTTCATTTCCTTTTATTTTTGAAAAATAGATAGTCTATTAGTTCAATATCAGAAAGTTCAACTTCTTTGTTGAATTTTAGAACAAAAATGGCTTGTTTAATAGCTTTAATTATCTCCAATTTCAGTTCAACACATTTGAACAGTTGTGCATCAACTACACCAATGAAAGACTCCAACAGTTTTTCAACCATCACATGTTCGTGTTGGAACAAGAAGAATACAAGAAAGAAGGAATCCAGTGGGAATTCATCAATTTTGGTATGGATCTGCAAGCTTGCATTGATCTTATTGAGAAGCCTATGGGTATCCTATCCATCCTTGAGGAACAGTGCATGTTTCCAAAAGCTGATGACAAGTCCTTCAAGGAAATGTTGTTTGGAGCCCATATGGGGAAATCACCTGCTTTTACCAAACCCGGAAAAGCAGCCAAGGGAAAGAATGGTGACTTTGAACTTCACCATTATGCCGGAAGTGTAAGTAAAGGACGAGTCAAGGGAATAGCCAATTTCTAAAAATTAAGACAGTTTTAAATTATGACAAATAAACAACAAAATAACGATATTTTCCCTTTGACTTAAGTCAGCAGAAAGCAATTTTCACATTTTAATGTAACTGAGCATCATTAATTAAATGCAGAATAACAGTTAATTAGACTAGTATAGAAGTTTTTGAACAATCTTAGGACATTGTCTTCATGCAAAATTTTCATGCAAAGTAGCTGTATATAGTTCTTGCACTGGTCTCAAACAAAACATTTATTATATTTAAACAAAGCAGCATATGATCTTAAGAATGATTACATGATTTGTTACAATTTCAATTTTAAGTACTAGTAATTGTTTCGATTTATTGTGTATAGGTACCATATAATATTGGTGGTTGGCTAGACAAGAACAAGGATCCTATCAACGAAACCGTCGTTGAATTGCTGCAGGGATCAAAAGAGCACTTAGTGCAGACCCTCTTCACACCACAAGAAGATCCCAATGCCGCCGCAGCAGGAGGACCAAAAAAGAAGAAGAAGTCTTCTGCCTTCCAGACAATCTCAGCTGTACACAGGGTACTATACTTAATAAAGAAGATATAACTGGACACATAACGCATCACTCTGTATACATATGCAATAACGTATCTCTGTATAAATATGCAAACACGTATCTCTGTATAAATATGCAAAAACGTATCTCTCTTTATAAGTATGTAATAAGAAGCCAATAATGATTTGATTTAGTGAAAACAGTGTTCCGTTGTTTTGAATTTCTTTGTAAACTTGGAATTTTGAATTACATACTCTTTTATATTTGATAAAGTTCAAGTAAGAATTGCATAAATATGAGCATTTAATTTTCCTTTGATATACATATTAACGTTATGTACTAGGTGAAAGGTAATTCATGTATCCAGATGCTTAAACAACAAGAAATTACATCACCATATTTTTATTCTTTTACAGGAATCATTGAACAAATTGATGAAGAGCTTGTATTCTACTCATCCCCATTTCGTTAGATGTTTGATTCCAAACGAGATGAAGCAACCTGGTAAATAATTTATTTCTTTTTAGTAAATTTAAAAGTTTAACTTGACTAAAATGGCTTACTGCAACAAGAACTATTCAAATAATAGAACAAAACACTTTCAATTGCCATTAAAAACTATATCCAAACATAGGAATTAGGCTACACTAAAGATAAAGATAAGACTTTTTTTACTCAGCCATTACAACAAAATTTACAGGTTTTGCTTATGCTTAAAACCCTTTACACATGTCATTGATGTTTTTCATACCTTTTTACAGGTCTTATTGATGCTGAATTGGTACTTAACCAGCTTCAGTGCAACGGTGTACTTGAAGGTATCCGTATTTGCCGTAAAGGATATCCAAGCAGAATCATTTACGCTGAGTTCAAACAAAGATACTCCATCTTAGCTCCAAATGCCATCCCAGAAGGATTCGCTGATGGCAAAGTTGTGACAGAAAAAGTACTCTCAGCCTTGGCTCTCGACCAATCAGAGTACAAACTCGGTAACACTAAAGTCTTCTTCAAAGCTGGTGTCCTTGGTAATTTGGAAGGAATGCGTGATGAACGTCTTGGTACTATTATTTCGATGTTCCAAGCTCACATTAGAGGTTACTTGATTAGAAAAGCATACAAGAAACTCCAAGATCAGAGGTATACACTTTTATCCTTCACTCAAAAAGCAAGTAATATAAAAAAAACCAAGACAATAAATACTGCCACACACTTATAAATTAAATTGATTGTATAGACTATATCACAAACATCAATAATGCTTAGTTCGAGTTACTATCGTTGTTTACGTTTGTCTTTTGTCTTATTTGTGTTTTTCCGGTATTGTTCCCTGGCAGATTTTAGCAAGTAATTGTAATTTTCAGCCATTGTAGATTTTCCTTTTATCAATTTTTTACATTATATATAATTGTAAAAGCTTCATTTTATGATTTACCATTATAAAGCAGTTAAAGCCAAAACTTCTTGTTTCTTCATATCTGCGAGTTAAAATAAGGATGTAACCAGACTTTTTCCTCATCCCTAATTCTCTTATTTTGTATAATCTTGCCTAAATAAATCTTTTTTTTTCAGAACAAGTCTTTCCGTAATCCAAAGAAACATCAGAAAATGGCTTCTTCTCCGCAACTGGCAATGGTGGAAAATGTACGCCAAGGTTAAGCCTTTGTTGAACCTTGCTCGTGAAGAGGATGAAATGAACAAAAAGATTGAGCAGATGAAAAAGATGGAAGAGGAATTTGCCAAGACTGAACGTATTAAGAAGGAATTGGAAGCCCAAAACGTTGATCTCACCGAACAAAAGAACAATCTGTACATCCAACTCCAGACTGAGCAGGACACTGTCATTGAGCTGGAAGAGAGAGTAGAACAGCTTGTTACACAGAAAGCTGACTTTGAGGCTCAGTTGAAAGAAATGGAGGAGCGACTCCTTGATGAGGAGGATGCTGCTGCTGATCTTGAGGCAGTAAAGAAGAAGATGGAGGAGGATAATGCCAAGCTAAAAAGAAATGTTGAGGACTTTGAAACAAATCTGGCAAAGGTGAGTCAACAACTTGAACTTATTTCCTTAGCTATACACAATTACATTTACATAATTTTGATTTATCATATTATCCTGGCTTACTGCACAAATTTAGTTTGTTGTCTTGTCTCTTATAAAGTACAGACACAAAGTCGACACCGGACAAACAAATTTATTAAATCGTTGTATATATCGTAGATTTTAATTTGGTTTATTTACATATTTTTTTTTATATTTTAGGACGGTATAATGGATAAAAAAGACATTATTTTATCATAACATTTAACATTGTTCACTTGATCAGATTTTTTTGCTTAAACTTTGTCGTGTTGTCTCTGTTGTTTCATTTTTTCGCTGCCTCTGTACTGGCACGCTAATTTTTTTTTTATTTCAAATATTTCTACTTCTTCCTTTTTTGTTTCAATGATTGCTTGCCAGTGTAATTCAAATTTTCAAATAATTTCAGGCTGAGCAAGAAAAGAATACAAAAGACAACCAAATTAAGACCCTCCAAGGAGAGATGGCACAGCAAGACGAGCACATTGCAAAATTAAACAAAGAGAAAAAACATGTTGAAGAAGTGCAGAAGAAGACTTTGGAAGACCTCCAGAGAGAAGAGGATAAAGTAAACCAACTCGGAAAACTTAAGACAAAATTGGAACACACTCTTGATGAGTTTGAAGACAATTTGGAGAGGGAAAAGAAAATCCGTGGAGATGTAGAGAAAGCCAAGCGAAAGCTTGAACAGGATCTTAAATCTACACAACAGGTTGTCTCAGATCTCGAAGGTGTTAAGAGGGAATTAGAGGATGGCAACAGAAAGTAAGAAATAGTTTAAAAAAGAATATTGGAAGCCCTCAAATGTAAAGATCATCACATTTTTTTTGTCATTGATAAAATCTAAATAAAATATCCTTCACTTGTTTGAATGTATATGAAAAAGAAAGGAAATGGGGTGAATGTCAAGGAGACAACATCCCATATCCAGGTTAAAACGACCCAAAACAAAGCATCTAGGGATCACCGTACGGTCTTCAACACAGTGAGGAACCTCACACCATATAGCAAGCCCTAACTGGCCCCAAAAAGGTAAAAAAGTGAATAAATCAATGGAAACAAACCACATCCAATAACTCAAATATCAAGAAAATATGTTCAGTTAAGTAAGAAATACAAGGATATTAGAAAAAAAACTTGTAGTAACTCTCGCTGAAATGAACTTTGACTTGTTGTGGTGCTTTCGACAAATTGTACATGTAGTTTATCTTCATGAGGAAATGTCTTTGTGTTCATTTCAAAGTGAAGCACAATATTCTGGTTAAAAATATCAACGATTGATATGTTAATTCTTCCACAAGTTCAATTATTATAAATGTTATATAATAATTCTTTGTCATATAATTGTAGGAGAGACGGTGAAATCAATAGTTTGAACACTCGTTTAGAACAAGAACAAGGAGTTAATGCCCAACAAAGTAGAAAGATCAAAGAACTGCAAGCTATGGTCGAAGAACTTGAAGAGGAATTAGATAATGAGAGAACAGGAAGAGCAAAGGTATGCTAAGCAATACATTAAATATAATATGAAGATAGTAAAATGATAACTTGATTTGGTTTTTAACTATACATTTTAGGTTCAGAGACTCCTGTCGGTATGTGACACTTACCTTTTTAAATCCTTTGAATGTACACTGCATTGATAAAATCCGGACTTGATTGCATTAGCTCCATATGGAAAAAGATCCAGTGTAACAACGGGACAAGGGTCTTGTACCTTACATGCTTCTGCTACTTCTGTGGAAACAAAATAATTTTCTGAATTATTTTATCTTGTCTAGAGATAATAATGTATATTTGATGGTTATATTTGAATGACATTTTTTGTAAAAATATACAATTAACTGTCAGTTTACTCACACAAGTTTTTTTTATATGCTGCCATTTACAATAAAAAAAAAGAGGTTTTGCAATAAAAGAGGTTACAAACATTCATTTGCTTCCTGTAAATTTAGAAATATCTGTAAATCAAAAATAAAGCTTTCAGCTACTGAAATGTCTTCTTAAATGCACAGGTACCTTATAATAAATTTGCTTTTCTTTTATATGACTTTTCTTCAATTATTTTAGGCTGAAAAACAACGTTCAGAATTATCAAGAGAGTTAGACGAGATCAGCTCACAACTTGAAGAACAAGGTGGTGCCACACAAGCACAGATAGAGCTCAACAAAAAGAGAGAACAAGAATTGCTCAGACTTCGCAGAGAAATGGACGAATCAACACTAAACAATGAATCTCAAATTGCTGCATTGCGTAAGAAACAACAAGATGTTAGCAACGAGATGGCTGATCAAATTGAAAGTTTGAATAAGGTGAAATCCAGGTAAGTACTGAAATATTGCTAACAAACACATTTCGTAGTATTCTGTATTGAATTAAGAAGTGATAGTCACATTTCAATTTTAAGGAAGACATATAAAATTTTATAAAACGAATTTCATACTTATTTTGTAATGTTTAAATTTGAAATTGTAAGAGAGGCTTTCGTTCAAAAATTAAGAATCTCACAAATTTTTGAAGGCGACCTCAGTGTGAGGTTGCATTTATATATTTACACAGTAATATTTATATATTCTTGATACATATTCACAGACTTGAAAAAGAAAAGAAGGAATTGAAACGAGAACTTGACGATGCCCAAAGCCAAGCTGCAAATGCTAAGAATAAGGTAATTTCTTTGTTATTAATAAATCCGTTTACTGATTCTTTGTTCTCTTAATAGTGTAAAACTTGCTAAAACGTTGATTCACTGCTAGATCTTGCGATTGTTATACATGGGAAATAAGTGCAAATACAAAAACAAAATTTTCAACATTGGGTCAACTGATAACAAATTTTACTTTATGATAGCTAAATTACATATTTCACAATAGCAGTTTTTTATCTGTTCTAGACCTTTTGTCACTACTCAAAAGCGTAAAAACACAACCAATGTGAGAATCATTTCCATTAACATAAATAAAATGCCTTTGTCTCCGTTTTCACTTACTCAAATTATTATATCTATCAGGGTGTGTCAGAGAAAATGTCCAGACAGATGGAGGCCCAGTTGTCAGAAATGAACAGCCGAGTTGAAGAAAGTCAGAGAGTTGTAATTGACATCAGCAGTCAAAAGACCCGTCTTCAGAACGAGGTTGCTGAACTCACTCGCCAACTTGAGGATGCTGAGCACAACCTTGGTACCCTATCAAAGGACAAATCTTACGTTTCCAGTCAACTTGATGAAGCTAGACGTTCCCTTGAGGATGAGACTAGAGTAAGTTTGATTCACAATAAGATGAGATTTTCTTTGAGAAAGAAATTAACTGTATACTGTATATTGTATAATATTTTGCTTTTCGTAGCATAACTTGGCTATTCATATTATTTTTTTGTGGCCTGTCTGAATTAGATCTGTAATAAGTAAATCGTAACTCTTACTCGTTTAAATACACAAATTAGTAAAAAAAAACATGACGGTCTAAAATAACGAAAAAAGGTAACTGACAAATAAATTATCTTTTATTGTTAATTTCAGCTTCGCCAGAAATTCCAGAGTGAGATCAGAAATTTGAATGCTGACATCGACTCAATTCGTGAAGTATTAGAGGAAGAACAAGAGTCAAAGAGTGACCTTCAACGCCAACTCTCTAGAGCAAGGAGTGAGGCTCAACAATGGAGATCTAAATTCGAATCAGAAGGCGTAAGCAGAGCTGATGAATTGGAAGAGGCCAAGTAAGTTATTAGAGTGGAATAGTAGTGTACATAGATAAAAATGAACAATGTTAAAAATACTCAGTAGTCTTAAATGAAAATGAACTTAGAATGTTGACTGGCGATGTTTTGACATTAAAGTCAAATTTTCAAACTCCTCTGATTTATGCATTTTAAAGAATTAAATTCTGACCCTAACTTATAACCTCACTGTATTTATATTCTGAATGATACACGGACAGTATGAATGTACAATAATCCATATTGATTTATTTGTTTATGATTCTATTTCATTAACTTTACAGACGCAAACTTGTAGCAAGACTTGCCGAAGCTGAACAGATAGCAGAGGCAGCAAATGCCAAAGTTAGTGGTTTGGAAAAAGCCAAAAATAGACTTCAGGGAGAACTCGATGATATTCTCATGGAACTTCAACGTGTAAGTATATATTTATTCGGTGTTTTGCTGCGGAAAATAAATTTGTGTACGTGATGATATATTTTTTTCTGTTTTACCTTCTAATTTTCTCTATATCTTCCTAGTTGTTTTTAATTTCATTTACATAAACACCCCCAGCTTGCCCAACGGTATGGATTTTGTTGTTTTACAAAAAAGTGTAACTTAAACTATTTTATAACTACATCAGCTCAATGTTCGTGACTTTTCCCGTTAACACCTAAAATAAATAAATCTTTATCATGCACTTTCAGTCAAATGCTGGTTCCAGTACATATGAAAAGAAACAACGCCAATTTGACAAAACTATCCAGGAGTATAATGTAAAAGTCAGAGAACTCCAGTCTGAAGTTGAAACAGCACGAAATGAAGCCCGCAGCTACTCAGCAGAGGTTTTCAGGATAAAGGCTCAGTACGAAAGCTCCAGTGATGTTATCGAAGGTCTCAGGAGGGAAAACAAAAACCTTGCTGGTGAGTATATATTACTGAATGTCAAATTGTTATTTAATGTCAAAATTATATTTTACTTCTGTTGGATGTATGGTTGAATATTTATTTACACAGTGATAGCACACTAAATAGAACCGTCTGTAAAGGCTGCAGTTTTTCGATTAAGGCATTAATGTGCAAAGATTTGCCTATAACAATTTTGTTGACACATTCGAGTTTACCCATTCCAGCATAAATCAAACAAAAATCCCAATATTTTGAGAGATATCTTTCTATACATCCCAAAAAAGATATTCTTGTTCTGTCAGCATTCAGTTATACACTGAAAAACCTAGGATAAAAAATATAAAATTAGCCACGTTTAACATTGCCTTCAACTTAATTTTGTCGTATGCAAAGAACTCCACACCCACCATTACTATGGTTGATTATGAAGATGTAGAGCTTACTGTTTTTTTTCTTATATCCGAAAAATGTCATGTAGAGTTCATTTAAAGAAGCATACATTCTTGAGTTTTATTTTCATTTCAGACGAGATCCGTGATCTAACCGACCAGTTGACTGACGATGGTAGAGGCGTCCATGAGATTGAGAAGGCAAAGAGACGTTTAGAATCAGAAAAGGATGAATTACAATCTGCAGTGGAAGAATTGGAGTCTGCTTTGGAAGTTGAGGAATCAAAGGTTACCCGAATGCAGCTTGAAATTTCAACTGTACGAAACGAGATAGACAGAAGAATACAAGAAAAAGAAGAGGAATTCGAAAATACACGGTAAGCATAATTATTTGTAATTAGATACGTGCAGTATCAACTAACAAGATCCAGAGAATTTGAGATATTACCATCACATGTTGTTTTCCTACCCGCTAGTTGAATGGTGTCTGACAGTTACATTTCACTCTTATATCAAAAAATTCAGAAGCGACGAGTTTAAATAGATAATCGATAGATAAAACAAAGACAGTTATATACAAAAGAACAAGGAATGTAGTTATTACAAAAACCAGGGACATGACAAAAACGAGATAAAACATGGAAATTACTAGTATTATCTCTCGTTCTGAGTAAATTCGAGCAGTGTATTTAAAATAGAAATGATTTTGTCTGTTGCAGTCGCAATCACCAAAGAACTCTTGAATCTATGCAAATTAGTCTGGAAGCAGAGGCTAAAGGCAAATCTGAGGCTAACCGCATGAGAAAGAAGCTCGAACAAGACATCAACGAACTTGAACTCGCTCTTGATGCTTCAAACAGAGGAAAAGCCGAAGTCGAGAAATCAGTCCGAAGATACACAGCCCAGATCCAAGAGTTACAGAGAAAGATAGATGATGAAACTCGTCAACGCAATGAGTCTCGGGAATCTTACGTCTTGACCGAGAGAAGATGCAACGTCATTCTAAGCGAATGTGATGAGATAAGAACAGCCCTTGAACAATCAGAAAGAGCAAGAAAGATGGCTGAAAGTGAACTAAACGAGGCCAGAGACCGTGTCAGTGAACTAACATCACAGGTCACCACAGCCACAGCTCATAAGAGAAAGCTGGAAGGTGATTTGCAGGCTATGACTGTGAGTATATTTTTTGAGGCAGTATGAGCTTCAGTTTTCATAAGCATTCGATATCCTTTGGTTTAATCCTATTAAAGGGATCAATATTATTATAGATTTTAAGGCATATAAGCAGCTAATGGAAAATGAACAGAAACTCTAGAGAGAACCGTTTCCCGCCAAAAATTGACTTCTTTTAAATAAAAATTCTTTAATGAAATTTTCATATTTTGTTTGCTTATTCTATGTGTTCTGTTAGGAAAGACGATAGTTTTTATTCTAATTACAAGTTTTCTGAGACTCGAACTCCCTTAAATGCATAATTAAAATGATCAGATCCCTTTTATTATATATTAATACTATTTATTCGTTATATTTTTATATGAAAGATTAATTAACATAATACTGAAATATTCAAAAAATTTCCCCAAAAAGAAGAAAGGACAACCTTTAAAAACAAAAAAAGTAAAGCAATATTAAATCTGAAATACTTTCGTAGGCTGATCTGGATGAATTACAAAATGAAATTAGAGCTGCTGATGAACGTTCAAAGAGGGCCATGCTCGACACTGCAAGAATGGCTGATGAACTCAGATCTGAGCAGGAGCATAGTTCAACAGTTGAGAAAATGAGGAAATCCTTAGAAACAAACATTAGAGAATTGACCATTCGTGTAGATCAAGCAGAGTCTGGTGGACTCAAAGGAGGCAGAAAAATGATTTCCAAACTAGAAACCAAGGTATGGTAATTCTTTACTTTTGCACTTATCTGCTGTGTGTCTTTATTATAATTGACTCGTTACTTTAATATAAAATGAATTCTTCCCGGAAATGTTGTATTGAATTAAATAATTTAATTCTGATATGAAATAAATAAAAACTTCAGGTATGAACGCACAGGAGATAAAATCGCCATCAATACTTGAAATAAAAACCAATAGAGCTGCTGTCTGATATTTTGTAGTCAACGTAATGCATGGTGATCATTCATAATTTAAAGTTTAAGGCAGTTTATTTTATCAGAAATAAAGCAGAATTAGTTCTCATGTGTCCGTCAGAAGCAATGTTTCCGATTTGCAAATGTAAGAAATGTTTACATTTAACAATGGTAGCAATTTTTAAAACTAATAAGCAAAAATGTCAAATTCCAGATTTTGTTAGTGCATCTCAAGTACTGGCACAGTAAACTAAAGATATTTTTTATTATTAGATCCGTGAACTGGAGTCTGAATTAGAGAACGAACGTCGCCGCCACGAAGATACACAGAAAAATGCACGCAGAGCAGACCGTAGAATGAAGGAGCTTGCATTCCAGACCGATGAAGACCGCAAAGTACAAGAAAAACTACAGGAGACTATTGAAAAACTTCAAGCCAAAATTAAAATGTACAAACGCCAAGTTGATGAGGCTGTAAGTTGATTTATTAATGAAATAAAGACGGTATCAACCCTTTATCCAATTGTATATTGCTTGAGGTATAAATTTTAAATGTTTTGTAACTTTTTGCAATAGTTTTTTAAGTCGTCATTCGAAATGATCATTTTCAAATTAGAACTGTATTGCAAATTTTTGTTTACTACGTAATATTTGTAGTAATGCTATAGATCTTATCAAATCAATAAGGTGTTTTATTACGTTATATCTGTAGTTAAATTTGGTAAACTGGTCTGCAAAACCGTCATGGTCAAGTTTGAACTTATATGACTTTTACTGATAATTTATATTGTATGGCCTGTAATACAAGTCACATTATACATCATTTCATAATTTTAAATTGTAGGAGGAAATTGCAGCAGTCAATCTGTCCAAATTCCGCAGAGCTCAAAGTGAACTTGAAGATGCTGAGGATCGTGCTGAAACCACTGAATCATCTCTGAACAAACTACGTAGCCAGAGCCGTGGATCAGTTTCTAGGACCAGAACCATTAGAACTGTTTCCGTTAACAGAATCAGTGAATCGGCAAGTGTTTCTGAATTATAATAGTTAAATTTCATCAAATTTATCCGTTTAATATTTCGAATTTTCACTTTAAAGTTTGATTGTAAGATAAAAGAGACACCTTAAAATTGATTTTTTAATACAAAATGTCCACATTTCTTGATATGCAGAATATTATAACCAGGCATGCCTGCAAATAAATCTTTTGTAAAATTATTGTCTGTCAGAAAACTGATTAAAACGTATTTTGTTGGATTTTGTCATCATTTGTTCTTTATCATTTATTTTATGTATTTTTCTCATTACAGAAGTAAAAATGTTGCTGTAGAATTTGGACGAACTCGATAAAGGTAAATATCATACTTATATCATGTACAAGTCAAATCAGGTAAACCTATATATGTTAAAATCTATATATAGAGGCAGTTCGATCAACAACTATAGTTGGTCCATAAGAGGGAAATCCGGATCAGAATAAGGAGTGACCAATGAAATCCATCGAAATATCAGTCTGTGACGTCACACTTTAATTATAGTTCGACAAGAGTCGAGTGGACTATTACTCTTGATTGACAAGACATGCGCAGTTAACCATAACATTGCGCAATTTTCCGGTACAATCTTGCTATTTTTTAGCTATAGTTATTATTGTTGTGGATCGAACTACCTCACTGTTTACATAAATAGCAATAAAATATGGAGGCAACTCAAATAATGATATTCCATTGAGAAAATCTTTGAAAAATAAAAACCAAAATTGAAAGGCAAGCTCGAAAACAATGACAAGATATCAAACATGAAGCACCAAACGATGCACTTATAGCTTTGTTAAGTTTATTACTTTTGATAAAACCATGATCAAATATCAACTTTAATTTGTACTTTACTGTATTTCATAATCACAATAAAATGTTAAGGTGTTACAGAAGCAAATTAAGACACACGACAGGCAATGAAAACGACTTTAGCAAGCACTTGATAATTTATCTTGGTGTACAGTAAATATTGCAGGAATTCGATATCAACTGGATTATAACAAAGAAACGTAGCATACTATAAATCCATTGTACATTTATATACGATAACATTCACGTGAATTTCGGTAAGATGTGGACATGGCAGAATAACAGTCTTATGATATGCACCCACAAATGTTGTGTGCCCTGAGCATAAGTCGTAGATGAATTCAATTTCTACTTTGATTAAATCAGAGTGTCTAGTAGTTTTGCATCTGGTTATTTTCCATTTGATATATTTTTTTTAAACTTTAACCGGAAAGCGTTGCTTAAAGTTGAATATTGAAGGCAACAAAAAAATTGGATTGCAGATTGTCAGAAATAATTCAATTTAAACTAGCATATAATTTAATAATATGTCATATTCTATTTTGTAGAACGGATGACGACTCTATTATCCTAATTCCATGATATATCTGGGAGAATATTGGTGGCTAGTGACTTATTTATTTCAAGGACAATATGGACTGATATAACTGTCAAAAAACACTGTCATTGTGTAACTGCCAGGATATTGAAATGGAATTTTGTTCCTCTACTTTCCTACAATAAACATGTGCACTTCGAATTTTCTTGTTGATATAAAGCCATACTATAAAGACATGCAGTTAGATCGATTTATAGCTAACTGTCGTGCCTGTTGTAAAAACCACAAATTGAGGATCTGCCAATCCTTGCAAATTTTAAATCTGCAGATGGTCCTGCTACACCCTGATATGTTACACATATATCAATTTGTAAAACTCCTACATGAGATGAAGAAATGTCACCTTAGGTTGTTGTTGGTCCAGGGTTAATCTTGAAAGTTTCTTTTATTCATGTACTGTATGAATAATATTGGTAAGGTCAACCAAGCGGCAAAACTTTCACCTTGTTGATTTCGAGATATACAACCGAAGCTTACATTCTACAGCTTACCTGTGATAAAAAAGACAACATTACATAATTGTCACCGTTCTTGTTGATTATGCATAACACTGTAGTCAACAACTATGGCGAGTATATCCAAAGGAAATAATAGCCTGAATTGTAAATCTTGATTTCGAGTTCATGAAAGGTTTGACACTTCCTTGACGCTTACAATATAGTTGCTAGACTCAAACTTACAATTTTGACTTAATGGTGACTTCAAGATGAACAACAACAACAAAAGCGTTGTCCCATTGCTTGTTTACCATTTATTTGTAGAGACTTTGACTCATTGCATTTACTCCATATCATTTCATTCTTTCCAGTTTTGAATCAATCTTCTGTTTACATCAATTGTAAATATATGTCGCCATCACAACAAAAAATATTAAACACCATAGTCCCCAGAAAATTATGTTCTGACGGAGTTGTTATGGAATTGCAATTTTATAGTTAATTCTTTGTTTCACCTTATGGTAATAAAAAGTAAAATCTCGAATAAAGGATGAGATGTAGTTTTCTTTGCTTTATGATCTGTGCATTTTTCTTTCTTGGGGAATTTCTTTCTGTTTATTTTTTTTTAACCAGAAATCGTGACAAAATTGAAAAGTTAATAAATATCAAAATAATATTATTTTGTGGTGATATATAGTTGAAGCAATAACATACAGGGCAATTCAGAAAAAAAAATTTTCATAAACTGAAATTACATTAAAGAGGTGTTGGAATAGTTAAAACGAAAAAAATATAAAAGAAAAATAACAAGCAAATTGCATACACAGATAGGATACATGTATATGTGGACACACACAAATAAATAAAATAAATTAAGAACAAAGAAAAAACATATGAACTTATGCTATCCCGACAAACTCTATGTGACTGTAAATCTTCAAAACTTACTTGGCTTATGTAGGAAAAGTCGTGCTGTTCACTGTGGCATTCCAAGCATTCTATAAACTAAAAGCTAAAATAAAATTGAATTTTTTTATACAATTAAAATAAAACATTTTTCGATATAAGAAGTATCAGAGCTATCAATATACAATGATAGAAAAAATCCCGATTTTGTCTTCAAACTTTGACTTGGCACAGCTACTTATTAGGCATACCTTGACAATCCTTGCAATCTCACTGAGAACTACAAGGAGTTTTATTAATAATTACATGATAATTATGTAATCACATTTTACTGTTTATTTGAAACCTATAAATACTTTTAGCTCTATACTGAGCATTTTAAATCGCTTGGCGCCTTTTCACCGTCCGTTCGTCCTGAACTTTTCGTTCAAAAATGTTTATCTCTAAAATAAATTTGCCATTTGGAATCACACTTGGTCACAATTGTACTTCGGTGCTTCCTTTCAAAACCACACCCCAGCCAAGATGCAGCCAGCTGTGAATATAGTTTAACATTTGACACTATGAAATACGCATTCAACGATTATAAAAAATAAGTACAATTACAGCACTTATTGTAGTAATTTATAACCGACCATTCTTGCTTTAACAACGTATTATTCTCCATCATGACGTGATAGAATAGGAATACGATAACCCTTTGGTCGGTCCATTCACTTCTCCTTTGGGGAAATAGGGTCATTCTCCTTGCTTTAATAACATTTCCGCCTGAATACTAAACATACCAACTGGCCCCTCATCGCCCGCCTCCATTGTGTATTCGTCCTCCCTTATTTCAACAACATGACAATCAGTTGCAGAATTTGAATTCACAGTAACTTCGGTATTTAGTTATTTGTACGATGGGTTTTATCTAATATTAATAGTATATTTCACTAAGTATTCAAAAGTAAGTTATAAATTCATGGTTTTCGTTTTAATTACACTGTATATGGTTCGCTGTGTGATCATTGTTTTATCTGGTGTTCGTTTACCTTTGTCTTCAACTTTCCCGGTAGTTTCTTTTTCTATGTGTCAATAATTTAAAATTCAGACTCCCCAACAAAGTCTTAAACTCTATGTATTTCCTTGATTTCTTTTCCTTCACTTCTCCCTCTGTTTTCTTATCAGCCTCTTTTACCTTTTTTCTGATGTATCTTCTACTAAATTAAAATTTCGGTTTACATTGGATGCTCGCTCTACATATTCACCTCACTTGTCTGAGATTCCTAATGTTGATGCTTATCGTTGTTAACATTTGCCTTTTGTCTTTCTGTTGTTTTTGTTCAGGAGTTTTGTTGTGGCTTGTGATCGACATTTTTAGTAATTGTAGATGTTTCTTGATGTCCTTTCTATTTTGATCTTGCTCCTCGACTCCTTTTTGTCATTTTCATCCCTCTGGTTATATTTTCCATGACCCTTTTAACTACAACTACCAAGTCTACCATCTGAGTGAAGCATACTGTTGCTATCATTTCAGCTGCCTTTATGCTGTTGATTTCAAAGATATGTAGCTAGTTAATATAGATAGCTGAATAAATGTTTCTGTGTCATTTTGTGTGAACTATAATGCTTAAGTTCTAATGTCTGAATTATTTAAAGCTTTTGACAACCCACCCGCTTCGAACAGTCCCCTTCTTCTCCCTAACAACTCTGCCCTGGTCTAAATAGACATAAGATTGGACCACTCACCAGGTTTTATCACCATTCCCCTCAAACTAGATTTAATCAAACGTTTTGGATGGATTTAAACTAGAATGTAAGGAAAAACTAAAAAGATTCTGCTCATCCATACTGAAATCCTCCACCAAATGGTTTGGAATTTATTTAAGGCCAACATTCATATCAAAACGGCGTAGTCATACTGAAATCCTCCCCCAAATGATCCCAAATGGTTTTGAATTTATAAAAGGCCAACATCCATATCAAAACGGCTTAGTCATACTGAAATCTTCCCCAAATTTGTGAAAGGCCATCATCCATATCATGACGGCTAAAGTCATACTGAAATTAATCCTCCCTAATATGGTTGATATTTGTGACTGGCAAACATATATATCATAACGGCATACAAATAATAGAACCCAAAGCGTATAATGACAAGCGAACATCAATCCAAATCCCGTTTGTTCCAGACTCCATAATTGTCAAACTGCTAGTGAATATCAGTTGACTTCATGTAAATGAACAGGAAATTCAAAATCGTTCACCGACATACAAAAATAAACCTGCTATGTGTATCTTCCTCCTAAAGAATAGACTGCACTATTATACGTCATTTTTATTATCCATGCATCATATTCCGAAATTGTTTTATCTGTAATTAAGTGCATCGTCCGAGATATGATGACAGTCAATTAACAGTTAAAGGAAGTCGTTTCACAAAGTAAGCTGCATCATCAGTTATTTGGTCTATTTTGAAGGCAACATGGAGCATGCTTTATTTGACTTTCTTTCAATTCACTTTTCTTTATTTATGTCGTATTGCACTTGGTGGGTGCCTATGGTACCAGATTTTGCTTACTTTTTTAATACTTTTGGTAATGAGTGTTTCTTTGATACCTTTTTGTGAGGTTATGCCTTTCTATATCATTTGATTTTATGCTCCTGGTGAGAGGTTTTCCTTTGAAAATCGCGCACAGCTGAATAAAATTTACAGTCAATTATGCAACTTGTTTATTTTGGTTTATTTTTGTTTATTGTATTAGTTGATGTATATTCATGAATAAATATTTTTAATTGATCTGCACTGAAGAGGCATAAGTTGTCGAAATGGGCATATTTATCACCACTCGACCGTTGTCACTTCTGATGGACTGTTAGTCCCGAAGGTTTTAACCAACTCAGGAGTCATCCGGTGCTGGTCCGAAAACAGATTTTAAAAACTAAGGAGTATTTCCATCTTGTATTCTCTATAAGATTTTACAAATTATTAGTAAATGGGCTTCAAAATGGTTTGATTTAATCTGCACTGAAGAGACGTAAATTGTCGAATTTGCCATACGCAGAAACTAAATTTACTGAGTAACTTTCGGTATTTTTGTTTTTGTTCTTCTTTTTCATTTAATTTCAGTTAATTTCATTTCATTTATAGAAGATACTTTTGTGATTATAGCTTGCAAAGCATGGTACACTTTAATCTCTAAAATGTCATTAAAATGGCAAATTTTGTTTAGCTGCTCATTGCCGATGTATTGAAATTATCTTCTGGGTTGGCTTTGATTCTTTCTACAGTTTTGTGCATACAGACAATGACCACTATTAACTGTTTGTTAATTTTAATCCAGTTTTTCCCACTGAAATTCAAGTTTCAGATTCAACGTCACTGTCTGTTTGACTCTGTTGAGATTGTGTAATTTTGATTTTAAAAAGTGTGTTTTTTTTTGCTTGGTTAATTAAATTTTAGATTCTTTCAAAAAATTTTATTAAACTGCCGTCTAGTACATATAAATCAAGAGGAAGAGTGGAAAGTGTACTGCAAGCTCTAAAGGGATGTCTACATTTTTATTCATGGCACATGAGAGTTAATGCTGTCAATATTTATTTTTTTTGTAAGTAGTTACCGGGATCGACATGAATGCTGGGGGACTCGAATATTCCTCCTCAATATCGTTAAGGTGAACTTCGTAAAACAAAACCCCTTTAAAGCGAATTTAGGCGAAAAGACATCGATCAAAACCTTCCCTAAACTAATTGTTTTTAATTTCATAAAACGTTATGTTGATGTCAACATTCGGTTTTCGGCATTTCTGATGCAATAGCATTATCTTATGCTCTTTCAAGCAAGTTATGACCCAAATCCTTTCTCCATTTAAAGCTTTCTAATTTATGTTGGGTGTTGCACAGTAATAAAACACCAATAATTTAGCCAGTGAAGTACATATAGTGTAAAATATTTTTCTGTCTTATGGTTGAAATATTCCTCATTTGATAATAAGATGCATGAAGATGGATCAAACGATATCAGTACATTGAAGTACATTACAACACAAGAAAACCAATGAAAGCAAAAAGAAAAGGAATCACATATTCTAATGAACTTTTTTAATGTGCCTTCATTTTATTTCAAATAAAACAAGAACTGTCCTATATAGACTATAAATACCCCCTGCTAGAGCGTGTTTGGGTTCAACTATCTGTAAAATCCGGGGGAAATCTATCAAAATGGAGGTACACATGTTCGATGTATCACTGTGGAAAGTCGTAGACCTCTTAATGAAAAGTGTGAGAGGAGTTGATTACACAAATTGGTACCCTCATTACTATGCCTTTAGGCTACTGTCAAAAAATTACCATGTTCAAATGGTCCTCAAATCCAGAATAAAACTAGAAAAATAGAAATGGTGGATTACATGATTCCCCGCCACGTTTTACAAAATTTCTAAGTAAAAAGGGGCATAACTCCAGGACAATGTGTACCAATGAACCCAAAATTATACTTGGCCTGTAATTTACATACCAAGTTTGAAGACAGTATGTTATTTCATTCACAATTTATGAGTACGAAACCCTAAAATTTGCAAAATTTCAAAGTTTCAAGGGGCATAACTCCGGAACCCCTTGGACCTCTAAACCAAAAATCGAACTTGACCTGAGTTTTGTGGTAAACAACCTACATACCAAGTTTGAAGACCTTGCGATTGAGGGGTTCTTATCCCGGATCCCGCTTAACGTTTTGTTAAATTCCCGTATCCCGCTTATCGTTTTTGTGTTTTTCCAGATCACGCTTATTCACTATTTAGAAAATAGAGTAACATGTAAACAGTGATACGTTTTAAAGATAAAATGTTATTTTGATTGTGTAAGCCAAGTAAGCAGTTATCGCTAAGAAGCGAAGGCTTTGAATGTATTTGCATTTGAAATTAATATCAAACTAAATACCTAGCTGTCGATCATTTTGGACAAAACTCAGACACGATGGCTGATTCTGAAGCCATCAAACCTACTAGCATACAAAGTTTCAGTGCCTGAATTTTTACAATTTTAGACTTCTTTTTATTCTGAGTGAATCAAGTGTTTACACCTTGCAAACTGATATCAAACCTTGCAGACAGGGTTCTTGAAATTTTAAAGCAAATCAAGGGCACCGTGATCTATCCTAACAAGGAACGGCACTTCATCTAAAACTGCTTTATAGCAGACGCTATTGCAAGTAATTCACGACGAGTTACGTCATAATACATCGTTAAACGAATACCGAAGTGAGAACGAGAGAAGGGAGAATTCTAAAATCATAAACCCAAAATCACGGCAATTCACAGTCAACACGAATTGAAACAGTATGACAAAGACTAAACAAATAAACAAAAATGAACAAGAACACCACAAAACTACAGCACTAGCAGTGTGAACCCCTATAAAAACTGAGGTATCATCAGGTGCTCCGGAAGGATAAGGATGATCTGCTCCACGCATGGCACCCGTCACACAGCCAGTTAAAATATGATGTTGAAATATCTGTTGGGTGGCTGATTGGTTATTGTCATTTTCTAACCCGTAGATAAACCAATTCAAATCCAGGGCATGCCAACAAATTCGAGGGAAAATGGACATTCTATGATTTCATGCATAGCGTCACGTCAATTAGAAGTTTACAATGAACAGAGTGATATTACAGCCGTCAGAGGTTAATTGTGATAAATTGTTTCAAACTTTGTTATATCTTTTGTCCTGTAAATTTATTTAAAATGATCCAGAAAATGTGCCATCATTCGAGTCTTTGATCACAGAATACCACAAATTTGTTGGCATGTACATGTTACTTCTCTAACCCTCAAACAGCACCAACTGAATGTGAAACTTTGAAAACCATGTCTACATCTCTTTTTGTATTTAGACAATTACAAGGATGAATCTATGCCACAAACAATCAACGAAGACAAAACTAAAAAATATCAGGATGATATACAAGACAACACAGAAAACAAAAGCAAAGACAGTGTGAACTCTCACTGAAAACCGAGAGTATCATCAGGTGTTCTGATGATACTCTCGGTTTCACTGCGTTCTTGTGTATTCCGGCAATCTTGTACTAAAATTAGTTGTCATGGTCTCTTTGTCATCTTGTATTTCAGATAAATCAGCTCGTATTCCAAAGGAGCTGGCTTCGGTGTCTGATATTTACGTTTTACTGGTATCCATGGGTATCCGAAAATTTGAGCCTACACAAGACACTTTTTAACTTTGCCACCTGACATTCTCGTGACATTAAATATTTTCACCCTATGAAGGAGTCTGGCTATTTCTGAAAAGCCTTTCACATACATGCGGTAGTACGAGCAGGTTCCAAAAATACTTCTCACATCTTCGTGGATTTGAGTACTGGCCATCCAATATTCCGTCGATTTATATATATCTTACAGTCATTTTCTAAAACTAGGCAATTTGTTAAATGACTGAAAATTTTAGGCATTTTACAAAAATTTTACAAAATTTTAGGTAATCTATAAAAAGACTAAAGTTTTCAGGCATTTAATAAAATGCCTAGAAAAACTACAGGTATTTTACAAAATGCCTGAAACAGAAAAAATGCCTAATTTAAGAAAATGACTGTAACATATTATTTTCCGATACAAAACAATAGGATCCAGTTGAAGATCAAAAGGTATCTTGCAGAACGTCACTCATTGTAAATCGTTAATACATGAAGTTTTTGATAAGGAAAAACTGAAATTCCCGCTTAGTAAAATTATCATTTTCCCGAAATCCCAAACCATTTTTATCTAATTTCACGTATCCCGCTCTACTTCGTTTTCCGTTTTCATGCACAATAATTTGACTTTCACGAGTCACGCTTACAGAAAAACGGTCGATCCCGTGTCACGCTAAGATCCCAATGAGACCCTCTGTGAACGCAAATACTTTTCCAATGCGTATTAGTTTGATGCGAATTGGATAATGTTGTACGTGTGAACGCAGCATAATTGTTTTTAATTTCATAAAACGTTATGTTGATGTCAACAGTCGGTTTTCTGTCGTTTCTGATGCAATAGCATTATCTTATGCTCTTCCAAGCAAGTTATGACCCAAATACTTTCTCCATTTAAAGCTTTCTAATTTATGTTGGGTGTTGCACAGTAATAAAACGCCAATAATTTAGCAAGTGAAGTACATATAGTGTAAAATATTTTTCTGTCTTTAGGTTGAAATATTCCTCATTTGAAAATAAGATGCATGAAGATGGATCAAACGATATCAGTACACAACATAAGAAAACAAATGAAAGCAAAAAGAAAAGGAATCACATATTCTAATGAACTTTTTTAATGTGCCTTCATTTTATTTCAAATAAAACATAGACTATAAATACCCCTGCTAGAGCGTGTTTGAGTTCAACTATCTGTAAAATCCGGGGGAAATCTATCAAAATGGATATCACTGTGGAAAGTCGTAGACCTCTTAATGAAAAGTGTGAGAGGAGTTGATTACACAAATTGGTACCCTCATTACCATGCCTTTAGGCTACTGTCAAAAAATTACCATGTTCAAATGGTCCTCAAATCCAGAATAAAACTAGAAAAATAGAAATGGTGGATTACATGATACCCCGCCACGTTTTACAAAATTTCTAAGTAAAAAGGGGCATAACTCCAGGACAATGTGTACCAATGAACCCAAAATTATACTTGGCCTGTGTTTTGTGGTAAACAACTTGCATACCAAGTTTGAAGATCTTGTGATATTTCGTTCACAAGTTATCAGCCGGAAACCTTCGGGGGACGGACGGACGGACAGACGGGCGGACGGACACACGACTGAGGGTATCACATAATACCGCGCCGCTTCGTGTGGCGGGGTATAAAAACTGTGAGCAAAGCTCACTAATAAATACCCCCGCACCCCCATTTGAAACCAGGAATTAAAAACAATTCAAATCAAATTCTNAATTTACATACCAAGTTTGAAGACAGTATGTTATTTCGTTCACAAGTTATCAGTCGGAAACCCTAAAATTCGCAAAATTTCAAAGTTTCAAGGGGCATAACTCCAGAACCCCTTGTACCTCTGAACCCAAAATCGGACTTGACCTGAGTTTTGTGGTAAACAACTTGCATACCAAGTTTGAAGATCTTGTGATATTTCGTTCACAAGTTATCAGCCGGAAACCTTCTGGGGACGGACGGACGGACAGACGGACAGACGGGCGGACGGACACACGACTGAGGGTATCACATAATACCACGCCGCTTCGTGTGGCGGGGTATAAAAACTGTGAGCAAAGCTCACTAATAAATACCCCCCGCACCCCATTTGAAACCAGGAATTAAAAACAATTCAAATCAAATTCTGAAATAGGAGGTGCACATCTACATTATATCATAAACACTGTGTTAAAGTTTCATGAAAATCTATTAAGTGGTTCAGGAGGAGTAGCGGATAAGAGATGGGTACCCCCTTGTAATGTAATGGCCAAGTCCATGTTTTGCTATGGGAAACCCCAAAATTCCTAAAATAGAAGGTGCACATCTACGTTATATCATAAAGACTGTGTTAAAGTTTCATGAAAATCTTTTCGCTAGTTCAGGAGGAGTAGGGGTAAGAGATGGGTACCAAGTAGAAATGTAATGGCTAAGTCCATGCTTTGCTATGCGAAACCCCAAAAATCACTCAAATAAATTCTGAAATAGGAGGTGCACATCTACATTATGTCACAAAGACTGTGTTGAAGTTTCATGAAAATCTATACAGTGGCTCAGGAGGAGTAGCGGATAAGAGATGGGTACCCCCATGTGTACATGTAATGTAATGGCAAAGTCCATGTTTGGCAATGGGAAACCCCAAAAATCAATCAGATCAAATTCTGAAATAGGATGTGCGCATCTAATTATGTCACAAAGACTGTGTTAACGTTTCATGAAAATCTATTCAGTGGTTCAGGAGGAGTAGCGGATAAGAGATGGGTACCCCATGTGTACATGTAAGGTAATGGCATAGTCCATGTTTGGCAATGAAAAATCAATCAAATCAAATTCTGATATAGGAGGTGCACATCTACATATCACAAAGACTGTGTTAAAGTTTCATGATAATCTATTCAGTGGTTCAGGAGGAGTAGCGGATAAGAGATGGGTACCCCCAAGTGTACATGTAATGTAAGGCAAAGTCCATGTTTGGCAATGGGAAACCCCAAGAATCAATCAAATCAAATTCTGAAATAGGAGGTGCACATCTACATTATGTCACAAAGACTGTGTTAAAGTATCATGAAAATCTATTCAGTGGTTCAGGAAGAGTAGCGGATAAGAGATGGGTACCCCCATGTGTATTTGTAATGTAATGGTAACGTCCATGTATGGCTATGGGAAACCCCAAAAATCAATCAAATCAAATTCTGAAATAGGAGGTGCACATCTACATTATGTCACAAAGACTGTGTTAAAGTTTCATGAAAATCTATTCAGTGGTTCGGGAGGAGTAGCGGGTAAGAGATGGGTACCCCCCATGTGTACATGTAATGTAATGGCAAAGTCCATGTTTGGCCATGGGAAACCCAAAAAATCAATCAAATCAAATTCTGAAATAGGAGGTGCACATCTACATTATGTCACAAAGACTGTGTTAAAGTTTCATGAAAATCTATTCAGTGGTTCAGGAGGAGTAGCGGATAAGAGATGGGTATCCCCATGTGTACATGTAATGTAATGGCAAAGTCCATGTTTGGCTAAGGGAAACCCCAAAAATAAGAGGTGCACATAGATGTCACAAAGACTGTGTTAAAGTTTCATGAAAATCTATTCAGTGGTTCAGGAGGAGTAGTGGATAAGAGATGGGTACCCTCATGACGGACACCTCCATCACTATATACACTCACTTTTCAAGCGGGGGTATAATTCTGAAATGCAACCAGAATATCAGATGGGTTAAAAGAGACTAAAGTGAATAAAACAGTAATGCGTGGTAGCCCGTACTTTCAGTATGGTGTTTGGATGAGGGTTTCAACTGTTCAGACTCATGGATGGTAATACCTAAAGGATCCTAAAGCCTATGATAATGATAACTTTATTTGCAAATAACATCCATGACGGATCCGAAGCAAATACAACATATACTGTACACAAGAATTATAAAACACAGTTTAACTAAAAAAAAACATAAACTGAAATAGAATTTAGTTGACTCTTTGACCGGTGTGGACCCTATTTCAATTCTAATGATTGTTTTATAAAGGTGCACACAGCCGATAATATAATACTTTATTAACAAAAGCAAATACAGCCTATAGGTTGTATAACATAATAAGGTATGCAACATAATTTTCATATACAGCACCAATTTACATAAGCATTTTACTATATACAATGTATACAATGTCAGTCTGTGTTTTAGCTTAGGTTATCAAACTGTTTATACAGTAATAAACAAATAAATAAAAGATGCAGAGCATGATAACGAATATCAAAACAGCAATATTAAAGTAAAGTAAAGTCTGAGCAAGATTTATAATTTTCCCTAAATTGTTAAGCTCTTTGATATTTTGAACCGATAACAGCTGCATCAATTTAAATGTGAACGGGTTTCTCCAATAATACTCTTTAATATATTTCTTAAGTTTTCATATTTTTTACATACTAACATGTAATGATATTCATCTTCAACCTCTCTCTTGTTACAATATATACATAATCTATGGTTTCTATTAATATGATAATAACGATCGACCAGACTCTTCGTGGCGTGCAGGTTATGAGGTTATAAAAGGGTTATGTCTGGAGTCAATCTAATTAAAATTAGATCTACCAATTGTTTCTGTATGCTACCATGCAGTGACTGTAAGGAACAATTGGCAGATCGAATTTTAATCAGATTGGTGTGGAGTTAAAATGTATTGAAGTTTTTCGACAGAAGACATATCTTCAAATTCTGAGTGTTTATTTACAATAATTAAAAAATTAATTAATTAATTAATTACGTCTGTAAGTCTAATTAATTGTACAATTAAAAAAGAAATGGGCCCAATCTTCAATATTATTACATTTTTGACACAATCAATATAATAGTTACAAAGATGTAGAACACGCAAATACATCAAGCAGATTGATCATAATAAATACAATTAATAATAAAATTAAATATCAAGATATCAAACACATTTAAAGTATCCCGGTTTTGAGAACTGACAACTTTCGATTTCTTGACAAAGTTGAATTTCAAAATAGAGCAAATTACTTTGCGTAGGCCTACTGCAACAATAACGCCGACTGACCAAACTATGGTCTTTTAAACCTAAACAAAAGCGCCTTTTACCTGAAACTTCTGTCAACAGAAATAAAAATAATAAAAGTAGAAAAACGATGTCTATCAAATTGTTGCACACGTATACAAATTCGGTAAACTGGAAAACTCATGAGAATGAAATGAATTGTATTAATGTCTGATTTGAAAAGCAATTCATATTTCGAATGGAGATCAACATGTTTAGAATGGCATCAATGTGTATTTGGGAGATGCAATTATAATTGATGTCGATTTGCCTTAGGCGTAAAAAAAAGAATTTCAGAGTTTTCGTACACGTTTTCATTTGCAATTGCGTGTTTTAAGAAGATTAGAGTTGTGATCATTTTGTTTCTCTGAAACTCGATAGCCATACTTGTCTTTTTTCTTAAACTTATTCCTTATTTTTTTTAATTCCCGTTTTTTATTTTCAAAATTGTTTTAGGTCAAAGAGAACCTGACACTTGTATTAAGCTAAACAAAAACAAGTCTTAAGTTATCAATAAAACACATTTTTAGATAAAAATATATGCCCGCTATCTTGAAACGTGGTCTAAACCACGGTTTAATGTTTCATCAACCATTAAACCAAATGGTTGAGAGACAAAAGTGATGAAACACTGAAACAAAAACAAATGTTTAACAAGGTTATGTTTGAGAACAAAAATAAACAGGCTATTCGTGTTTTAGAATAAAAAAAAAGGCCTTATAGAACCAATCCAATAAATCTGTTCCCACCGTCAGTTCTTTTGTCAGCTTCTGTGCTAAAGAAAACACAATGTCAAAATGTGGACGGAAACAGACAAAATTGTGTACATTCGTACACAAAGTAGCATTTTGTCATCCTTCAAGTTACAAAGAAACTGCCAGTTATTGATATAGAAGCAAACAATCACTGCATTTGATTGGAAAGAAGGTCTGGGGTGGTATTCTCGAAAGTATCCTAAGATTCGTCCTAAGTCATGTCTTATGATCAAGTTTAGGATGGACTTACGACACTCTTAAGTTGTGTCTCGAAGCTATCTTAGACGCATCTTATGTTAGGACGTCCTTAACATATCTTAAGTTTAATATTTTAATTTTCTGTATGAAGTTTTTACAAAATAATGTTTTAAAACAAAAACAGTTTATTAAATTGTTTACCAATTTTGTCTACTAACATGTGCATACTGAAGCGTACGAGTAAACTATTATCGAAAAGGCATTTTAATTCACATTTAGTTATGAAATGACAACTATACGCGTCAAATAGTAATCCTTTCGTGAACACTGAGTTCAAAGTTTAAAATCGTGCAAAGTTTCTTTACAGATACGTGTCTGTTGATGCATACGTCACGTATTGATTCATGTTCATCTTAAAAAATATTGAACAAAAGGCGAAATATAAGGTTAGGACTGACATGGGATGATCTTAAGAAACCTAATTAGGTGTCCTAAAGTTAAGACGAAAAATGCGAAATATCATAAGTTAGGAGAGCTTCGATAACACGACTTAGGACAAAGACGTGTCATAAGATGGTCTTAGGACACGTCTTATCCCTAAGACAGCTTTGAGAACACCACCCCAGGTAAAGCCAAATTTATTGAATCGACCCTATATGTGTGAGCTAGCTGGTTGTAAATCTTTCCTTCAGTTGTCTTACTATGCGTTTTGTTGTGAGATTGGCAAGAGCAACAAAGAATCCCTGTAAACTACAGCATATTATAAAAATGTATTCAATTATTTCTGTTGTCAGCACTACTCCCAGAATTCCAGCAATCCAAAATATCCCCGTCACTGCACTAATTCGTGCGTAGACAAATACGTTCTGATAAGAACTAGATTTTCGGAGGTGTTTTGAAATCCTCGATTGCTTTGTTAATACAACTGCAATACCAATGAAACATACAGCATTAATCAAAATTGACAGACCAATTGGGGCCAATACGAAAATAAAGGTTCCCGGGTAACCTGTTGGAAAGCAAATTACTCCACCGTACAAGGGGTTGAATCCAAAGACCTCTAAATAATCAAAGATTACGGCGGGAATAACAAAAACAGTTGGTAAAAGTAGTCCTGTGATGGTAAATTTTGTTTTTGTTTTTGATGTATGCGTGTCGGGATTGCTAGCAGACATCTGTCGAAGTTTATTAAACATGTTTACAATCGTGATGGACATGAATGAAAAAACTGAGAGCCAAAGATAATGTAGAGACACGGCAACAGCGTAACACACATTTCTATAATCGTTTGCTCCTACTCCAAATATAAATGCAAAATTCGATAAAAGCAAGGAAACTGACAAATTTTCGATATTTGAACCAGGTATAGATCGATGCATTCCAGATAACCTATGTATAATTATTGACATAATCAGTGTGATTATTGATAAACCTAGCCCAGTAAAGGTAATAATTGTTTTCTTTCTACCAACAAGATCTGTAGGCACGATTCGTGCAAATTCTTCCATGCATTTCAACTTTTTAGCCAGGAGGCTTGAATCTTTCAAAATGTCACATTCTATAAAATTATGTTTACAATCATCCTTCTTCTCTATAGAAATGTTCACTTTTGAATTCTTTAACTCGGTTACTAAGTTGAAATTTTTTCTGATAAACAAAGGAACAATTTTCTTCGTTTTGTTTATTTTAACATTGATTGCACCATCTCCACATTTGTGCATTAGAATTTTACAATTCATATTTTCCAAAGCATTTTCATAGTCCAATATATCTTTTGCATACATTTGTCTTTTTATGAACAACGTGAAAACAAATTTGGAATGAAAAGATGTGTTGTTGATGCTCGTGGTACCATGTGTCGACAATTGCTCTATTTCTACGTCAGAAGGAAAAGTCCATGCAAAGAGCACCATCAATTGCCTCTTTTGTAGGTCTGACAGAGGCACTTGAGAGATCAACTCGAATGTCGACGTAACATCATAGTCTTTGTACATTTCCTTACCAAGACATAGTCCATTTACCTAAAATGAAACACTAAATAAATAACATTAGCAAAAGTATTATATAACGCTTGTTGAATTTGGTGCATGGCAAAACAGAGCATTTTTTCCGGAAAATTTGAAACGACCAAACAAATACATAATACATTTCTGATAATTTCTCGGACGATTGTTCGAAAACCATTTCAAATGTTAAATGAACATTCATACAGACCACACGGAACACAAAAATACGCGTACACCAATACGGGACTTTTGAATCGTGTACACACCGGAAACAGATCTATTTTTTAAACGTTAAATATCAATACTCCAATACATTGAGAGGAAATCGCTAATTGATGAACACTGTTGAGCTAAGGGTGATTTATATTTAATCGATTTGTAGCGCTTCAGTTTTAGTTTTTTTTTCTTTAAAATTTGTTTAAAGAATTGTCATATAGGAAAATTTATAAATAAACTTCAATTTCATGAATAGTCTGTTTTCTACATAAAGGACCTTCCATACCACATTCCTGTAAAGTTTGGTTCAATTTGCTTCCTAGCTTCAGAGGAGATAGCAAATATATGCTTTTTCCCATAGGGTCCAATGTTGAACCTGCTTTTTCCCATAGGGTCCAATGTTAATTAAACTTAAGTTCAGCGCTGGCGGCCTTTTTTTTTTTTTTTTTTTTTTTGCGGATCGGAAAATTTTTGGCAAACTAAGCAAAGGACCTTCCATACATCATTCCTGTAAAATTTGGTTCAATTTGCTTTTGTAGCTTCAGAGCAGATAACAAATATATGCTTTTTCCCATAGGTCCCATGTTAAACTAAGTTCTGCGCTGGCAACCATGTTTTAGAAGACCAGAAAAATTTTGGCAATCTTCATAAAGGACCTTTCATACATCATTCCTGTAAAGTTTTGTTCAATTTGCTTCAGTAGCTTCAGGGGAGATAACAAATATATGATTTTTCCCATATGGTCCAATATTAAACTTAAGTTCAGCGCTAGCGGCCATGTTTTTTGGCAGATCGGAAAAATGTCGACAATCTACATAAGGAACCTTAATTCCATACATCATTCTTGTAAAGTTTGGTTACATTTGCATCAGTAGCTTCAGAGAAGATAGAAAATATATGCTTTTCCCATAGTGTCCCATGTTAAAATATGTTCTGCGCTGGCGGCCATGTATTTTAGTGGATCAAAAAATTTCAGCAATCTACATAAAGGACCTTCCATACATTATTCCTGTAAAATCTGGTTCAATTTACTTCTGTAGCTTCAGAGGAGATAGCAAATATACGCTTTTTCCCATAGGTCCCATGTTAAACTAAGTTCTGCACTAGCAACCATGTTTTTTAGCAGTCCAGAAAAATTTCGGCAATCTTCATAAAGGACCTTCCATACACCATTCCTGTAAAGTTTGGTTCAATTTGCTTCAGTAGCTTCAGGGGAGATAGCAAATATATGCTTTTTCCCATAGGGTCAAATATTAAACCTAAGTTCAGCGCTGGCGGCCATGTGTTTTGGCGGATCGGAAAAATGTCGGCAATCTACATAAAGGACCTTAATTCCATACATCATTCCTGTAAAGTTTGGTTACATTTGCACCAGTACCTTCAGAGGAGATAGCAAAGTTATGCTTTTCCCACAGTGTCCCATGTTAAAATATGTTCTACGCTGGCGGCCATGTTTTTTAGTGGATCAGAAAAATTTCAGCAATCTATACAAAGGACCTTCCATACATCATTCCTGTAAAGTCTGCTTTGAATTGGTTCAATTTGCTTCAGTAGCTTCAGAGGAGATAGCAAATATATGCTTTTTTCCCATGGAGTAGTTAATCTAAGCTCAGCGCTGGCGACCATGCTTTTTGGCGGATCGGAAAAATGTCGGCAATCTACATAAAGGACCTTAATTCCATACATCATTCCTGTAAAGTTTGGTTACATTTGCATCAGTACCTTCAGAGGAGATACAAAATATATGCTCTTCCCACAGTGCCCCATGTTAAAATATGTTCTATGCTGGCGGCCATGTTTTAGTGGATCAGAAAAATTTCAGCAATCTACACAAAGGACCTTCCATACATCATTCCTGTAAAGTTTGGTTCAATTTGCTTCAGTAGCTTCAGAGGAGATAGCAAATATATGCTTTTTCCCATGGGGTCCAATGTTAATCTTAGTTTAGCGCTGGCGGCCATGTTTTTTTGCGGATCGGAAAAATTTCGGCAAACTAAGTAAAGGACCTTCCATACATCATTCCTGTAAAGATTGGTTCAAATTGTTCCATTGGTTTCTGAGGAGATAGTCAAAATGTAAAAAGTTTACGGACGGACGACGGACGCCAAGTGATGGCAAAAGCTCACATGGCCTTTCAGGCCAGGTGAGCTAAAAAGAAAAAAATGAGGGGAAAAAAACGGTTTACGAGACTTTCAGGAAATTTACCCAACTCGGAATCAAATATTTTGGAAATCCAATTAGTGAAAATGTTTGTTGAAATTTAAAAAAAATCTGAGTCCATGGTTGCTGTATAGAATTCCAACAAAAATTTAAAAAAAAATCAAAAAAATAAGTGGTCTTTGATATTTTGAGAAAATTTACCAACATTTAAATCGAAAAGAAATGAAATCCAATTGGTTAAAATGTTTGTCTTAATCGAAACAAATTCTAAAAGTATGGTTGGTAGGAAGAATTCCAAAAAACTTAGTGGTCTCTGATACTTTCAGAAAATTACCAAAATTGGAATCAAAAATTTTTTTGAAATCAAATTATTAAAAATGTTTGTTGTAATTAAAACAGTTGTAGTCTATGCTTTCGATGTACAATTAAAAAGTGGTCTTGGAGACTTGCNAAAAATTTACAACAAAAAAAAAAAAAAAAAAAAATCGAATGATTTTGAATTCCAATTGTTGAAAATGTTTGTCTTAATTGAATCTTCTTCCAAAGGTATGTTGGCTGTTGGCTAGGTTAATTAAATAACACAAATAAATAAATAAAAAAAAATACATAATAAAAACATAATAATAAAAAGTAAGTGGTCTTTAAGACTTTCAGGAAATATACCAAGGTTGGAATCTCATTTAAGAATTCTAAGTATTCAAAATTTTGCTCAAATTTAAAAAAAAAAATGTATCAGTCTTTGACATTTTCATAGGATGAGTTTGCGTCAAATGCCTCATGTGTCAAAATCCACATAAAAATCAATATCTTGGGGCCTATTATTTGCACCAAGATAAAATAAAATAAAAAAAAAAAAAAAAAAAAAAAAAGAAAAAAACCCGAAAGCATATTACGCATCTACAGAGTATATGCAACAACTCTATAACAAAATTAAATCCCGAGTCCAAAAATGTAGGAGAAGTTTGTGGCACATGCCACATGTGTAAAAATTGACATCTTGGGGAATCTTGTTTGCACCAAGACAAATATAAAAAAAACCCGAAAGCATATTGCGCATCTACAGGCTATATGCAACAACACCACAACAAAATTTAATTCCTAAATATTAAATTGTAGAATGAGTTTGAGCCACCAAAAAAAGTGCGACAGACGGAGGATATAACAATATCTCCGAACTTTCTTCGAAAGTGCGCGGATAAAAAATTTTGTCAACTGGCTAAAAAAGGAAATAGCCATAGAAGTACCAAACATTTTGGTCCGACTTGTAATTTCGACAGATAACTAAATACTGAAGTTCCTGTGAATTTATTTTCTGCATATCATCGGCGCATTTCGACAACTTATGTCTCTTCAGTGCAGATAAAATCGAAACGTTTGGAAGACCATAAACTCAAAGATGTTTAAAAAGTAATAGAGAATAAATAACCAATATGATCTAAATGTAAAGCCAAAACCAGCTAAGGACAAAGCATTGCATGGGGGAGGTATTCCCTAGTTTTCAACAAAATTTACAAATTTTAGATATTGCAAGGTTCCAAGTAGAATCGGCTTTCGGGTCAGAGTTAAGGTAACAAAGGAACCTTTCTTATTTTGGAACTTCACAAACTACAGTACAATACTTTTTTTTATATTTAAAGACCAATCTTGATACGTGATTTTTAATGTTACAGTTTTAGAACACATATCTTTTATATCTTTCGAGAATCAGTTTTATTCGAGGCACTTTTAAGAAGCATTAGCGTAAGAATCATGAAAATCTTGACAAGTTCTCTTTTTTCCCCATTCTTTTAATAAAATAAGTATCATTTAAATCTTTACTTTTACTAAATCATCAGCACGAAAGAAGATTTACATCAAATCAAAAAAATTACGGTTTTTAGTTAAACCTTTAAAATTCATAGCACATTTTCCCGGCAAAGTTTTAATCAGATACCAGCAGCGTATCAATTTCATTACTTTGGAATTAACTTTTTTCAATTTTCAAATCACACATTTATAAATTAATTTTATTTCCAAACTGAACAGCGAACATGCTTAATGATAATGAAATTTAACTAGAGGCTCAGATAATGAGCCTGTATTGCTCACCTGACAAAGATGCTTTTAAGCCATGCCTAGGCTATGACCAAAAATTTTTTCCTATAAGATCTAATGTTAAGCTATATTCTGTACTGACATACATGTTTTTGTCAGATTCAGAAGATGAAAATGTGATTTTCCAATAGGGTCCAATGCTAAACTATGTTCTGTGCTGGCGGCCATGTTTTTTTAACGGATCAGAACGAAACAACGGCAGTAGAATACCGAAGGAACAAAGGAGTAGTACATTGTACTTACAAAAATTGAAGTCCAAAGACATGGCAAAAACGAGAACACAGAAAACAATGACGTAAGACAGCTACAAAGCACAGAAATAAAAAACACAACAATCAAAACCAAGGCACTCACAGTGCGAACTCCCATGATACTGAGAGTGACATCAGGTGCTCCGGAAGGGTAAGCATGTCTTGCTCTGTTAACAGCACCCGTCAAACTGTAAGTGAGTAAATCCAGGAAAAAGTCAAAATGGGTATTAAATCCTGGAAGACGTGAATCTAGCTGAATATGTCATTTTCATTTGGGACGCTGACACGTCATATCTTTCAATGATGTTATGGTGACGGCCATATAATTTCTTAAGGGATGGAGCTTTTGGGACTGTGTGTTTGCTCTGTTCCGTACATGCTCGACAGTGTCGAATCAATTGTGAAATGTACACTCCATAGGCTTGAGAGGTAGGTATGTTGCTGCTATGAAAGTGAAAGTTCGCAATGGGGAAGTTAAAATCATCACGCTTGTCATATAGCTTAGATTTCAAACGTCCATCTTCGTCAATATACAACAAGAGATCTAGGTACGAAGCTGAAGTAGGGGTATCAGTTGTTTTTTTTTTTAATTTCAAGCTCATTGGGATAGATCAGATGTAAATATTCCTTAAAATTTGGATTATTTAGAGAAAGTAAACCGTCTATGTAGCGGAAGCTGAAATTAAAGGACTGGGCTAAATGTTTTTGTTTTCTTTGAGCAATATTTGTTAAGGACCTTCCATACATCATTCCTGTAAATTTTGTTTGAATTTGCTTCAGCGGTTTCAGAGGAGAAGATGAAAATGTGATATTTCCCCAAAGGTTCCAATGTTAAACCTAAGTTCCGCGCGGCCGGCCATGTTTTTTATCGGATAAGAACGAAATGGGCAATCTTATTAGTAAAGGACCTTCCATACATCATCCCTGTGAAGTTTAGTTGAATTTGCTTCAGTGGTTTTAGAAGAGAAGATGAAAATGTGATTTTCCCCATAGGGTCCAATGTCAAACCTAAGTTCCGCGCTGGCGGTCATGTTTTTTATCGGATCGGAACGAAATGAGCATTCTTTGTAATTCCTGAAAAGTTTGGTTGAATTTGCTTCAGTGGTTTCAGAGGAGAAAATGAAAATGTGAAAAGTTAACAGACGGTCCCTTTGGGTCAGGTTAAAAAGGCATACTAGTATTAGTATAGTTTTCGATGAATATCAGTGGCGGATCCAGACTTTCTTCTAAGGGGGCCCGACCCATAATTTTTCAAAAGGGGGCCCTNNCCCCCCCCCCCCCCGGATTCGCAGCTGCATACCATTCATAAATATTCTCACAAATAGTATCTTACCTGTTTTATGCAATCTTGGTTGGTCTGTTTGAACATAAACATAACCGTGAGAGGGAAAAAGTCATGAAAAATAGTTATCAACAAGTCCGACGGGTCAAAGTTATGTCCCAAACAACGAAATTCGTTCTCTGCAAATGATGTGCAAAATCGATTTTTGAAAATAACACTTTTTATGCCTGAAATCAATGGTAAAACAGGGCTGATGTAGTCTTTAGGACACTTTGCATCAGTCACAGAACTATACTTTATGCATCGTCTGACTTCCACTCCATGCGGTGGTACCTGTTTTAAAATCGGTTTACGTATAGAGTTACCTTCGATTTTTTGCGTTAGTTCTTGTAAATTGTAATATGATGAAGTATTTTTTAACATCTTGAAATACAGATCCAATACGTTTGTTATTTCAATGGTAAAAAATCGGAAAGATGATTTGCCGAAACATTGAGCACAAAATTTGTTCTGATAAACAATCCCTTCGTCATCTAAAACCCATGGACCAATAGTAAGGATATCCGAACTTTGACATTTCTGACTAATTTCAGTTTCACCAGTATTATCAGGACACTGTGTTATCACGAAAACTCCATCATGGCGTCCTAAACTGGAGTAGGAGAGGCATTGGAACGAAAGCGTTTTTGTGGAAGTTATATTTCGTTCTGCAGCACCAAAACAGCAATCGTTGTACACTGTACACAGATTATCACAATGGCAGTACTGAAATGATAAATTTGAAACATAGTTACAGGTAGAATATTGTGAACAGCTGTCCAATTTAATCAAGTCGTCATTACCATTTCCTAAAGAAGTCGTTGCTTCATTTTTAAAACTAATGGTCGTATGCTCGAATGTTGGCTTAGTTTCTGTATTTTGAAAGATAACCAAGCTTGTCAAATCTGTTTGTACAGTTGAAGTTTGGTTGGGAGCGTACATTGTATCCTTTACCATACCAGAAACAGTTTCTACAGTTGTCTCTGATTTTGTTTGCACAGCTGTATTTATGTTACTATAGGTTTGTTCCCTCAGCAAGTTTTTGGTAACATTTATGCTATCATGTTTTTTAAATACACTATTGATGTTTGATACTGCGTCCTCTTGTAGCCGTGTTGTCCCGATTTCGTTTGGAAGTGATGTAACCGATCTGTTTTCTGTCACTGCTGTCACAGTTCCATTAACGTTTGCGATGAAATCTGGTGGCAAAGTGAAAATCGATTTACTTACTGTAATTGTTTCTGAAATAGTATCCATTTCATTTGTAGAATTAAATAAATACTCATATGTTTCATTCCTATGGCTTAAAAAGGTAGTACCGTTACTGGCGGTGTGTTGTGTTTTTGTCAAACTGTTTATTGACCTGTGTGTGTCTTTACTTGACCTTGTGTTTTCGGAATATCCAGTTGTAACGTATTGGTAAAATGTTTTAGAGTTTGAACTTGTGATCTCGAATTCATTATTCGAAAAGGAAAATTTAGATTTTTTATCAAAAGTTTTTGTAAACGAATAGTTGATAGGAGTCAACAAATTGAAAACTAAATGAAATAACAAATGCTTTGATCCAAACTTTTCCATCGTTCTTAAATGTTCTCACAAACACTGATTAATATTTCATATGATTCAAAGTTGTTTATATATATATCAAGTTGAATTGATTTCTTAAGCATGTGAGAGGCTGATAGACCTAACAACGAAACAAACCAATAGTGGAGCTCAGTTTCGTTTCAGCTTAACTACAAATGTGTTGCTATGTGCAATTTTAAAATCAAGATGAAAATGGTGCATTTCACTTTGAAGATTTTTAATGGGTTCTGATTATACGTAACTCCATACAGGCACAGACATTATTATAATCATTTTTTTTTTGGTTTGTAAGATAGTTTTTTATGTTTTTTGCTGGTGTTTGTTTGTTTGTAAGTTTTTATTTGTTTGTTTTGTTTTTGTTTTTGGTCCGCACTAATAATGTTGGTCGAGCAGTGTTTCACAAAGTATCCATTTCCTGAATAATTCACAACTTTTCCCTATCAGTATCCTATTAAATAATACCAATATTCATTTTCCTATTAGATAATCATCACCACAACGATGAGGCTACTTTCTTTGGCAATAGTAGCAGCCATTACCTAACAATATCTCATGCCCAGTTTCCTTGGTGATAACCATAAACCTTTCCCGAACAGAGCCATCATCGAAACTATAACCAGATTCAGAACCCGAACTATCACATGAAATAATTCTTAATTATACTACTAAACATTTTTTTGATAACAGTATCCTAAAACCTTAACCCATCCAGACTTTTGATTGAATTGTAGATTTTTTGCTTTTCTTTTCCTTCCCAAAAGCGAATGACGGCTTTGCAGTTCTGGCTGTCGCCAAATATAAGAACAATAATCTGTTTATTCCAATCAAAGGCCCATGCAGTGCAAAGTCATTACAATAAAGTATGATTATCTGATGTAATCTGGCATCAAATTCTTTGCCGACTTTTCCAAAATCTTCTGACTGATATTGAGTAAATGCAAATGAGACAAAGTCACCACAAATACATGGTAATCCAAGCAATGGAACTTTTATTGCTGTTCTTTATCTTGAAGGCATCATGAGGCTTTGCTCATACCTCATGGTAAGTTCAAGACGGCCCCTGGGTAGAGTAGGTAGACTTTCAGTATAAATATTCCAAGATCTTTTCCCATAAAACTACTGGACATACTAATACTAAACATAGTGAAAATGATCCTTCGATTGTCCTTCAAAAATTCGATTAGGTCTCCATCTTATAAAAGATGGTCGCCAGGGAAACTTGGTCAGCATTTAGGCCGTCTGCATTCTCACCCATGATGGCAACAAGCGAAGAACATTGATCAGTTGAGCCTATCTTAACATAAATGTAAATGTTTACTTAACTGTCTCTGTCACTATTGTCGAGGTGAGGGAAATAGGCATAAAGAGCCTCTTGTTTATTAAGTCATGTCTGTATGCTGTAGACAATTGAACTCCTGTTATTAGGGCCCCGCCACTTTGTGGCGGACGCCCTATAGTAATCAGTCTGTCCGTCCGTCCGTCCGTAACAAAATCAGTTTTCCACACTTTTTTCCAATACACTTGCAGATATTCGGCTAATATTTTGTATGTTAGTTAGGTATGATGAGTTACAAGTCAAGTTTAAGTTTCGTATTGGTCCGCTGATTTTCGACCAAGTTACGGCCCTTGGACTTAGAACATTTCACTAAAATAACAGTTTTCCGCACTTTTTTTCGTAATGCTTGCAGATATTGGGCAAATATTTTGTATAAGAGTTCAGTACGATGAGTTACAAGTTGAGTGTTAGTTAGAGTCCCGCCACTTTGTGGCGGACGCCCTATAGTAATCAGTCTGTCCGTCCGTCCGTCCGTCCGAAACAATCCTGTCAAAGCCATAACTTTTTTCTCTTTTGAGATAGGCTTTTGATATTTGGTGTGTAGATAGATCACCTTAAGACGACGTGTCCCGTACCTTAGTTGGTGA
>MJUU01029436.1:0-10103 GCA_002080025.1 Modiolus philippinarum | reverse complement strand
ATAGTCCCAAACATTGTATACTTTTTGTCTTTCTTTGTCTTAAACATGTTTTTTTTTTGTCTTAAACTTTTATCGGCAAAGTATTACCAAAATTATTAGCTAGTAAAAGGAAGGCTACGGGCATGGTTCCGGCTCATCAACTTTTTCATCTTGAAATTAATAAATTAAATCGTATGTTCATTCATTGACGGATAATTTAGTTCCTACACATATCATATAGCCCTTTTAGGGAAGGAGTCATATACTATTTTTTTTTTCTGAATTTCTACAAATGACAGACTGAGGCTCTTCCGTCATTGCGTTATGGAACCCCGTTGTTCAAAGCTAAAAATATGCAAGAATTGTTAGGTAACTTGAATTTCTATCAAACATGTGCCATTCTTTCCCTACAAATCTAGATAACATAAACAAAAGCGAGTGTCGCCTGTGTTAAAACATCCACAGGCACCAAAATCGACTTGCTCTTAATATCCAAGAGTTCCAATCTAGCCATCATGTGCAAACAATATTTTGTGTTGCCTGTTAGCAGAGCTGAAGGATGACTGTGGGTCGTGTGTTTGTGAATCCCCAACTTCTTTAAAACAGGAAGCCCGATTGGAATCCAAACTATGGGATAGGTTTTCACTTGAATTAGTTGTTCACTGGATACTTTAAATTTTAAAGGCTTGCAGGACCAAGAATAACCCATAAGTAATCCAACAACTCCTTCAAACTGTCAAGATATGTAGTTCATCTGATCTAGATGTTCATATGAAAAATGTATCTGAACCTTTTTCCACATTTTTTTAGGTTCATCGAGCCACTGCAACTAGATATCCGATTCCAAAACTTTCTTCCAGGATGTGTCATAGAACCAAAAATAACTTATTGTTAATCCGCCACTCAAAATTGTATCTCCAATTTCATTCAAACCCAAAACTGTTCAGATGATCTAATTGGACGACATTTGATTTTTATTTCGTAAAATAAAAAATTGAAATAATATATTTAATTCAATAAACTTTGTGCAAGTAAAAATAGATATTCTAATGCGACTTCGTTATGAAAAATAAATTATTTAATTTCGATTTGAAGAATAATAATAATAATTATTATTTTTTTTGCAAATGCGAATAGTATATTTTTATTTTACAGATTGAAAAGTTCATCTTGAACAAAAAATAGCTCTTTTACATTACTTTAATTTAAATTCGCAAGTCCAATTCCAATTAACACAACTTTCAAGAAATCATTGTCGGATATAGCAGTGCACCTGATACTCTAAGAAAAAAAATGACCGATAAAACCAGAGACATATTGAAACGTTGGATACAGAAACGGTTGTGTTTGCAAGTACCTGACAGAACGACATATATATATATATACCCATTAATGACAGTAAGTTTTTTTCCTAACATGAACAACTCGAACTTAATTAAACCCAATAAACAACATATTTAAAAGATGCTCTCCATTGATCACAATTTTTCATACACTCCGACATAATTTTATCAGGGATGGGGGCAATGACCAAATTTGGTTCCAGTCGGCCGATAGGTTTGAGAGAACTTTTGCCTAAAATAAACTACATTCCTCAATTCTAAATCTTGTGGGCTTATGGCACCGATATTCCAAACTGTGCTGATATTCCTCCAGGTGTCATATCCAGGTATACCGTGCCTAGTAGATATGACACGATTCTTTTACTGAGGACAGCTGAAATAATTCTTCCAATTTACCCAGTAATTTCATAACAGATCTTTGAAAGGCCCAATGTTAAACTTTTGTCAGCTGTCTGCTGCACCTTTTTTGAATTCAGAAAGATTTTAAAAACAGCCTTTAACTGCGTCACCCATGGTTTACTGTGGCCAAGTTTTATTCCAATTAGCCAAGTAGTTTATTAAACAAGATCTTGGTGTGAAAGTTAATACCAGGCGGTTGGTAAAAGCTTACTCTAGCTATAGCCAAGTGAGCTAAAATAATTTAATAGGTGTACCTGTTAATTAAAAATATACTTTTGGAATCTGTGTATGAGATCGAAACGATGTTATATCGATCTCGAAAATCACATCGACCATGTTATGTAGGCAGACAACCGTCCATTATACTACATAAAAGAACGCAGAGGAATTTGTCGAATGCGGAGCTGGACATAGTCACTGTGCAACATGAAAGGTAAATTATTATATTTCGGTTTCATCGATAACTTGAATGTTTTTCTATTCTGTTAGGATCCAGATGCCAAATGCCTATGCTCAGTAGAACAAGGAACTTTGATTTATAGACTGAAAATCAAAATTTAACGTTATCGTACTGAATGGAAAGCATGTTTATTGTTTTTCAATGGGTATTATTTTTAATCTTCCATAGCTCTTACTAAACCTGATCATATATTTGAGGGTATTTGTTTTTCCTTGTGTAATTTTAATTGTTATATTCAAAATAATCTCTACATTACTATTTTATTACTTTAGCATTCATATTTTGGATCTCTTGATTCTGCTACTGGTGGATCTCCGATTTTCTTGATTCTGCTTCTGGTTTTGGGATTTGTTTTGTTAACTGAATACCACCGAGTACTAATTTACTCAGACATAATAAAATATGGACGCTAAATATTTATTTAAATCAGAAGGCAAATAAAGCAAAAAATTGTAGAAATTACAAGTAGTAATACACCATGGTCTTGATTTCGAGAATTAAATATAGCTGCAAAAGCCGACGTATCAACTCAACAAAATTATGCACACGTTTTCTATTATTAGAAAAATCCTACTGATGACACCTGAAATAAAACAAGACAAAACAATATTGAGATGAGTTTCTGTACACATCAAATATATACCATTGTTATAAATGTTTATGTGTAGTTGCAAAATGCCCGTAGACAGTTTGTTGCACTCATTTTCAATGCAGTTCAACAGAATGACAGAAAAACGCTAAAATGATGTGACAAAACATAAATCATGAATTTGTTTCCCAATTACACGTGAGACAATACACAGTTTATAGGTTTCATAGTTAAACGAACTGTATATCGCTGGATACCAACTAGAGTTATGTTGTTTTCACAATTTCACAGTATTAACGAGCCTTCGGTGAGTTTATCAAATTATAAAAAAACATAACTAGAGTTGATATCTATCAAAATACAATTCTCTCGAGTTGTTGTAACCTATAAATATAGTATTGTCTAGCTTGGTGAACAAATACATTCCTTATATGCTCTTATGATTCATAAATAATGAAGTGCGAACAGCTTTTATTTGTTTGTGTCGTTTGTGACGTCGATAACTTTATGTTTCGGATAGCAGCAACATGACTAGGTGACATTAATCAAGGTTAACAAGAATTCAAAGTGTGCCAATAGATACGTCAAAAAAGTGATAGCGGTCTCATATCCCCTGTCAAGGTAACCAATCAAATTGCAGGAATTACCTGTATATTTCACTTCAGCAGAATATATAGTTATATAAACTCCCTCCATCGTAGTTTTGTCCTTAGCTATATTTGATATTACTGATTATTCGGATTTCGTTTGGTTTTATGCATTTTATATATTTTTGAAATTATGGATTTCCTTTGTTTGGGTTCTAGTGCTGCTGATGAGGAATAAATTTCCGAAATGGCCATACAGCTCATTAAAATTAATGCAGTTGGAGTTGACATATGTGTTATTGTCTCATGTTCATTTACTCCATATCCTTTCGTAAAATATTATATCCCAATTGGGATAATTGGTTAGTTTTTTATAGATTATTTTTGCATATTTAAATGGAGCGTAATGAAACACAAAGCACCATAAACTCCATGACCTCGGTAATTAGATGTCACATTGTCGACTTCTAAATGATGCTGCATTTCACGAGTAGAGACAATCAAACAACCTAAAATCATACATTTAAAGTTCTCAAATTTCAAAGTAATTACTGTGATAAATGATAAAATGATGAAAATAGAATAAGAGGGAAATGTGTGGGTATGTTTTGAAATAGTGCTGAAGTTTAGATTTTAAAAAATATTCAAGATATTGTAGCTTCAAACACTATGGTGAAAACAGTAATTCAAGGCATATTTTTTCACATGGTTAAAGGGAGGGAACTCTTGAAGAAATGAAAACTCATGTATATTTTTAAATGCCAAAAACTCTTGTTTCAACTATAACGATGTAAGTTTTACGGATATACATAAAATTTTCTGTGGAGAAAGCAGCAGAGAATAATTGTAAACTCTTTAAAGCTGAAGTAATCCCTGAATCAAAGCAGCTTATTGTTTCAAGTTATAAATCGATCAGCGGAGGATTGCAACATTCTTACGACAACAATATTATATTGTCTGAAAGCTCTAACCGTATAGATTTATAATTTCATGGATGATGATGCACCATTAAACGTGAAAAATGAAATATACGAATAACTAGTCATTTATCCCAATTGGGATCTTTCCATATATTCAAATTGGGATAAGTTATCCAAATTCGGATATATTATCTCAATTGGGATTATTCCCAACCTGATAAATGTCCCGAGAATATCGGAATTATAGTTTTGGAAACGGTACGGTATAATTACGGGTTAAATTGATTGCTTTGTTTCAAAAGTACCAAACTTGGTTTTTTTTCTTTTTTTTTTGCCTTTTTTTTAAACAGTAAATAAACATGATATATATCAAGAAAAATCCAAGAATTTCTCAAACCATTTTCAATCATAATGTATATAGTCACTTTTTCCTTGTTTGCTGTTTTATTGCCCAAGTGCTTGTTCGTTCACTTAGAAAATGGCATATTAATACCCCATACCCTCAAATATTAATTTATGTGGTTTTTTTGTCTGCCACTTTCGATTATGTATTAAAATGACAAATACTTGTATACAGAGGACTATCGTAGGAGTATTGCGATCGAGCTTGGTTCTAAATGTGTTCGTTGTTAAAAAATAACGTATTTGAAAATACATGTATCTATCTGTGGTGACTATTTTGTACGAGGTACCAAAATGAAAATACTTGCAGTCATCTTGAATTGTGTGTTTTTTTATTTATTTATTTATTTAGTTTTTGTTGATTGGACGTATTTTATTTCTTTACTTTTTTTCGTTTCATTTCAATTTTAAATAAAATAGTCATCTGCCATCGTGAATCATAGGTAAATCATCGATTAAGATTTTTATATTGACTTGCTCTTCAGGCTTAATTAGGCTTACTTAATACTGTAAATAAGGAAGTATGCATGTCATGTTTACGAATAAGTGATCAAAATATACTAATTTTCTAGCCGAATTCATTCAGCATTAACGAATTGTCCTGTTAAAGTCTGTATATGGATACAGATATAAAACAGAGTGTTACAAAAAAAAAAAAAAAAATGAAAAAGGCGATAGTTAGAAAACAGATATTCCCACTGGAATTTCAACATTGACTCTAGGAACTCTATAAATACAGGTGCTTGATGAGATGTCAACGACTATCAGGCCTTTATGTCCAAACGAAACATGATCTCTGAATTTCCGAAACTAGTAAGGGACCGACCATTTAACTTGAAAAGGGGAGGGGGGACTATGGTTTTTTTCTAAAAAAAAATATTTTGGAGCTGATTTTATGTGAATAAAATATTTTGGCTGCCAAAATGATAAAAAAAAAATTTCTGAAGGAAGCTTCTTGTTGCAATAGACTGCCCACGGAACAAGCGCCCAGGGCAAAGGAGACGACCTTATCCAGTCGGNAAAGTTTGGTTGAATTTGCTTCAGTGGTTTCAGAGGAGAAGATGAATATGTGAAAAGTTTAACGGACGGACGGACGGACGACGGACGCCGGACGACGGACGACGGACGGACGACGGACGACGGACGCCAAGTGATGGCAATAGCTCACCCTGACCCTTTGGGTCAGGTGAGCTAAAAAAGCATAACTAGAGTTGATATCTATCAAAATACAATTCTCTCGAGTTGTTGTAACCTATAAATATCGTATTGTCTCGCTTGGTGAACAAATTTCCTTATATGCTCTTATGATTCATAAATAATGAAGTGCGAACAGCTTTTATTTGTTTGTGTCGTTTGTGACGTCGATAACTTTATGTTTCGGATAGCAGCAACATTACTAGGTGACATTAATCAAGGTCAACAAGAATTCAAAGTGTGCCAATAGATACGTCAAAAAGGTGATAGCGGTCTCATATCCCCTGTCAAGGTAACCAATCAAATTGCAGGATTTACCTGGATATTTCACTTCAGCAGAATATATAGTTATATCCCAATTGGGATAATTGGTTAGTTTTTTTATAGATTATTTTTGCATATTTAAATGGCGCGTAATGAAACACAAAGCACCATAAACTCCATGACCTCGGTAATTAGATGTCACATTGTCGACTTCTAAATGATGTTGCATTTCACGAGTAGAGACAATCAAACAAACTAAAATCATACATTTAAATTTCCCAAATTTCAAAGTAATTACTGTGATAAATGATAAAATGATGAAAATAGAATAAGAGGGAAATGTGTGGGTATGTTTTGAAATAGTGCTGAAGTTTAGATTTAAAAAAAATATTCAAGATATTGTAGTTTCAAACACTATGGTTAAAACAGTAATTCAAGGCATATTTTTTCACATGGTTAAAGGGAGGGAACTCTGGAAGAAATGAAAACTCATGTATATATAACTTTTTACCAAACTTCATTTATTTAGATGCCAAAAACTCTTGTTTAAACTAGAAGGATGTAAGTTTTACGGATATACATAAAATTTTCTGTGGAGAAAGCAGCAGAGAATAATTGTAGACTCTTTAAAGCTGAAGTAATCCCTGAATCAAAGCAGCTTATTGTTTCAAGTTATAAATCGATCAGCGGAAGAATTGCAACATTCTTACGACAAAAATATTATATTGTCTGAAAGCTCTAACCGTATAGATTTATAATTTCATGGATGATGATGCGCCATTAAACGTGAAAAATGAAATATACGAATAACTAGTCATTTATCCCAATTGGGATCTTTCCATATATCCAAATTGGGATCAGTTATCCAAATTCGGATATATTATCTCAATTGGGATTATTCCCAACCTGATAAATGTCCCGAGAATATCGGAATTATAGTTTTGGAAACGCTACGGTATAATTACGGGTTATATTGATTGCTTTGTTTCAAAAGTACCAAACTTGGTTTTTTTCTTTTTTTTTCTTTTTTTTTAAACAGTAAATAAACATGATATATATCAAGAAAAATCCAAGAATTTCTCAAACCATTTTCAATCATAATGTATATAGTCACTTTTTGCTTGTTTGCTGTTTTGTTGCCCAAGTGCCTGTTCGTTCACTTAGAAAATGGCATATTAATACCCCATACCCTCAAATATTAATTTATGTGGTTTTTTTTCTGCCACTTTCGATTATGTATTAAAATGACAAATACTTGTATACAGAGGATTATCGTAGGAGTATTGCGATCGAGCTTGGTTCTAAATGTGTACTTGTAAAAAAATAACGTGTTTGAAAATACATGTATCTATCTGTGGTGACTATTTTGTACGAGGTACCAAAATGAAAATACTTGCAGTCATCTTGAATTGTGTGTATTTTTTTTTTATTTATTTATTTATTTAGTTTTTGTTGATTGGACGTATTTTATTTCTTTACTTTTTTTTTCATTTCATTTCAATTTTAAATAAAATAGTCATCTGCCATCGTGAATCATAGGTAAAACATCGATTTAGATTTTTATATTGACTTGCTCTTCAGGCTTAATTAGGCTTACTTAATACTGTAAATAAGGAAGTATGCATGTCATGTTTACGAATAAGTGATCAAAATATACTAATTTTCTAGCCGAATTCATTCAGCATTAACGAATTGTCCCGTTAAAGTCTGTATATGGATACAGATATAAAACAGAGTGTTACAAAAAAAAAANTATCAGGCCTTTATGTCCAAACGAAACATGATCTCTGAATTTCCGAAACTAGTAAGGGACCGACCATTTAACTTGAAAAGGGGAGGGGGGACTATGGTTTTTTTCTAAAAAAAAATATTTTGGAGCTGATTTTATGTGAATATAATATTTTGGCTGCCAAAATGATGAAAAAAAAAATTCTGAAGGAAGCTTCTTGTCCAAAAATATAATGTTAATTTTGAAAGAAAAAAAATTTGTTGATACATGTGAAAAAAAAGTAAATAATTATTTTCGCCTGAAGCGGGAAAAAAATTTTCTGTCCAGAAGAAACAACCATTACCCCCACCCCTTCAGGTTAAATGGTCTGTCCCTAATTAACAACTTTTACGTTACAGAAGTAGTATCATAATGACAGTTCTGCCACATCCTGCAAAATCCTGCATAAAAATCCCTACCCCGAGGGCAAAATGCAAACGGAAGAGCATTCCTATTGAGCATAGGGTAAATACAAGAATTATGTCTTTCGTACACAATGAATTCGTCGAAATCTCTCAAGATGACGACTTCATCAGCGAAGATGCCTTCCAGGAAAAGATGAAGGATCAGAATCAGGAAGCCCTCAATTGGAAGAATTTGCCCACAGGGGTGATCTATAAGATCTCGGAGGTGGCGGAAGTGGACGGAAAATTTGGCAAAAGCAAAATCCTCACTCTGAAAAATCGAGAAGGGGAGACCACCAAGGTATGGGCCTGCCCCACGCTGAACAAAGAGAAGGACCCCTTGCAAGGAGCTTTCGTCCGGAGCACTGGATTTAAGCTGAGCAAGAAATCTAATCAGCAGTATCTCTCATACGACTTGGTGAGGAAGTAAAAAAAAAAAAAAACTTCGGGGGTGGGGTATAAAATTTTTTCCATCTGACTGGATGGGAAAAATTCTATACGGGCTAGGGAAATTTTTTATATGAGGCTTAAATGGGAAAAAACGCCCCGAACGAAGCGGAGCGTAGCGTAGCGGAGTGTTGGGGCGTTTTTTCCCTGGCTTAAAGGAATGAAATCTTTTATTTTTGGGAGGAATATGCTGCAATCACATTTTTGCACGGAAAATACGTAATAAAAATGCTAAAAAATATAATTCATGCCAAAAAAGTCGGCAAAAACAATAGGTCCGCAGATGGGATTCGAATCCTGATCGCCCGGACGTGAAGCAAACGCGCAACCACTAGACCACGGACGCGAAGGTTTCGGACTTCTAAATAAGGGTAGTCATTCGTGTGATGTCAATACAAAAATAGCAGACGACGCTTAATAAATTGATTTCTAGCCTTTTGAAGGTAAAATTAATAGTGAAGAATATTTTTTTAGTATCAAGGAGATATTCTGGTGAAGATATGATTACATTTTGACACCATGCATAAATATATGAGGCATATTGTTGAACCGGTAGACTGAGAAAAATCGATGACCTTCATGCGTAAGATTGTAAATATGCTAAAATCATATTAATTTAATGTGCTTAAAGTTGAAATTAGCTAAAAAATCACCCAAAGGGCCCTACTGCGCATGCGCAAAATGCAACATAAATATAAGAAATTAGCATATTATCGTTGTCTGGCCAGACAGTCCTTATGGCTAAACCGTTGCTCACAAAACGTCAAGATATAAGACATGGGTTCGAATCTCCTGACGTTAGGTGGGGATTGGGTTTAGGGTGCAGGAGACCATCATTCCATAAAATTTCAATATGAAAAATACATAGAATTAATAGAAAAAAATAATGATGGCAGTATTCAGCCCATAAAGAGCAACGGGCAGCTATAGGGAATATCAAGTTGATGAGGACAGTAGAAAGTAGATGAGCTCAGAAAGTGAGATAAAGATGCATGGCAGTATTCAGTCCATAAAGAGCAACGGGCAGCTATAGGGAATATCAAGTTGAGGAGGACAGTAGAAAGTAGATGAGCTCAGAAAGTGAGATACAGATGCATAAAATCCGAGCTCGGCAGGCGCCTGAGAAAGTAGAAAGATAGTAGGCCTACTAGTAGATAAGAAAGACGAGCTCGGCATGCGCCTGAAATGTCCTCCTCCACAAGGGCCTTTTGCCCTTTTATTTTTTAACATGATTGGTCAAAGCTTCGCTAAAGTTTGGTGAGGGTTGACGCATCTGGTCTTTTTCATCGTAATAGTTTTCTAAGCAGATTGCAGGAGCACCGTCTTCACCTGCAAGCTGGGATTTAT
>MJUU01029432.1:54254-66704 GCA_002080025.1 Modiolus philippinarum | reverse complement strand
CATAGTGTCCGTCGTTTTTTTTTTTTCATTGGCCCTCAAGTACAAGTTTTGGCGCCCTATGTATGGAGCCTGCGCCAGCATGACCCCCTTAATCCAATTTCTAGATTGACCACTGATATAGCTTGGTCTTGCTTAGTACATGTCGGTCTGCCATATGGCTTTTGACCTTGACCTCAATTTCACGGTCCAGTGACCAGGTTCAGTTTTTTTTGCTTAAGTCTTGTTTCTCAATAACTACAAGCCATAGGTCAATGATATTTTGTATATGGCTTGGTCTTTGTTAGTGCATGTCAGTCTGCCATATGGCTTTTGACCTTGACCTCAATTTCACGGTCCAGTGACCAGGTTAAGTTTTTTGCTTNAGAACTACAAGCCATAGGTCAATGATATTTGGTATATAGCTTGGTCTTGGTTAGTACATGTCAGTCTGCCATATGGCTTTTGACCTTGACCTCAATTTCACGGTCCAGTGACCAGGTTAAGTTAATTTGCTCAAGTCTCTTTCTCAATAACTACAAGCTATAGGTCAGTGCTATTTGGTATATAGCTTGGTCTTGGTTAGTACATGTCAGTCTGCCATATTGCTTTTGACCTTGACCTCAATTTCACAGTCCAGTGACCAGGTTAAGTTTTTTTGCTTAAGTCTGTTTCTCAATAACTACAAGCAATAGGTCAATGATATTTGGTATATAGCTTGGTCTTGGTTAGTACATGTCAGTCTGACATATGGCGTTTGACCTTGACCTCAATTTCACGGTCCAGTGACCAGGTTGAGTTTTTTTGCTTAACATGCTTAAGTCTGTTTATCAATGACTACAAGCTATAGGCCAATGACATTTGGTATATGGCTCGGTTTTGGTTAGTACATGTCAGTCTGCCATATGGCTTTTGACCTTGACCTCGATTTTATGGTCTAGTGTACAAAGTTAAGTGTTTCTGATTAGAATAGTTTCTTAATTACTGTAAGTGGTACGGTAATAATATTTGGCTTGTAGGTTGCTCTTGAGTAGTACATGACAGTTTAAGCGACAAGCATGGAAGGGCGAGACATCTATTAGGGTCCACTCTTGTTGGTCTGTCTGTTTGTCCACAAAAGACTTTAACATTGGGTATATCTTTGGAATGGTAAGTGATAGGGCTTTCATATTTTGCATGTATATTCCTTTTGGCAAGACCTTTTTAACGATACCAAAATTTTGGACCTTGTGACCTTGACCTTGGCATTTGATGGACTTTTTGAAAAATAATAAACTTCAACATTGAGTACATCTTTTGAATGGTTAGGGATAGGACTTTCATATTTTGCATGTGTATTCCTTGTGTGAAGACCTTTCAGTTGGTAGCAGGAAATTTGACCTGGTGACCTTGACCTTGACATGTGACTATCCAGCAAGATTTCATCAGAAAAATAGAATAATATTGTTTCATTTTATATATAGATTATAGAGACATTCAACTTATTTGTGAGAAAATGTTTCTTGATGTAAATAGAATTTTTTATTGTAAAAAGATATTAAATTGATATTCATCATATTTTCCTAATTTAAAACTTAAACATTTTTATATCCTTTGAATAATAAGAGACAGTGTTTTGTATTTCACAGGTGTATGTAATATGTCTACTCTGTTTCATATTACACTGTATTTCTTAATTTCTTTTTATAAGTATTATGTCCTGTAATGTACAATGAATCAGTGATGATGTATGTTACTAAAAATAGATGTAATTCATATCTTCTATATATTTCTCCACCTTTTTTGGAGAACCAGTATTGATACAGTATATGGAAATAATCCTGATGCAATCAAATGATCAGATTACATATAACACTGATAGATAGTAACAAAATGAGTTAACTATAAATGTATCAAAAACGGGGGTTGATATTGTTTTCTTACTAATGTTTGGATAATGATTTGAGGGGGTCTTTTTGGTGACTTTATGTTTTTATCCAATTACAATCATCATTTGTTGTGATTTAACTTTTCATATGACATCAGAATTTATTACTACTTATTGATCTGTCAGAAGCACATTAATGATTGTTCAATGTGCTAAATGTTTCTTCTTAACTTCTACTCTTGGGCATAAGTGTTTCACAAAACACATCTTGTTGGTTCCAGTGACAGAGGTTTAATAGTTTTAAAGCCCTAGTATTCAGACATCATGAATTATTTGACACATTTGTAATGAATTAATTTCATGATTTAATTCCCCCCCCCCCTCCACAAAATTTAGTTTCAAGAGGTAACCCTACCCAACGTAAAGAAAAAAAATATGTTTTACCCCCACATCCAATAGAAAAATATTAAAAAATGAGTTCCCCATGTACCAGGTAGATTTAAATAGAATGGAATGGCCCTAAGCATAACTATATGGTTTAATTTCAGTGAAATTTTGATAGATAGGGTACAACATATGCAAGACTTTTCCTATATATAAAAAAGAAAGGAAATGGGGTAAATGTCAAGGAGACAACATCCCATATCCAGGTTAAAACAACCAAAACCAAAACATCTAGGGGTCACCATATGGTCTTCAACACAGTGAGGAACCTCACACCATATAGTAAGCCCTAAATGGCCCGAAAAGGTAAAAAAGAATGGAAACAAACCACATCCAATATATGTTTGTTTGATTTAATGAATTTCTATCTACATGTATTAAGATTTTGCATTGTGATTTGTAGATGCTTTCAGTTCAGTATTTTTTTCTCTTTTTCAGCTCCCAGGTTGTTGATAGGTGCCATATACAAGTACATTAGACAGAAGATGAAGGTAATTAGGACCATTTGGTCCACATTTGTAATGATTACTATTTGTCCAGAGGTATCCTCTATAGGAGGTTGAAACTTGATTTTGAGAGGCATTGTTCAATATACTAAAAAAATTCTCTAAGGGCTATTCCAGTAAAAATTCCCACCAGGGGGTGGAACGCCACTTATTTTTCTACCCCCACCAAGAGAAAAAAAATTAAATATATAATTACACTATTAGGATACAATAGAATCTTACCCACCACCAACAGAAAAAAAATAAATGGTGTTTCACCCCCGGTGGGAATTTTAAATGGAATAGCCCTAAACGGAACAACTTTGGGATGGAACATTTTGTTCAGATTAGACATGTAGGGGAAGTTCGCCAATATTCGGACAGGTGCCAAATTTCGGACACTTTATATTAAAAACATTGTAGTTTCTTTTCTGACACGCTTCTACTACGCAATATGACACCCTATCAGCTTGCATGGAAATAAAGGAATCCCCGATTTCTAAAAATATCTGTATTCGAAAACTTAATATCGGGAACGGCTTCGGAAGAAAGCAGCGTTCCGAGCTCTTTAGTTGAAGAGCGACGATTTTCAAAATATTTTAAGGTGAAACCCAAAGATTGAATAAAGCATTTAAACGATAGCATATATACCAATAATCATTGTACTCATTGTTTTTATGGAAAGTATGCATTTTGCTTCCAGAAACATGTTTTTAATTTAAGGAATTGTGTTTTTTAATTGAAAAAGTAGTAAAAAATAAGTGTCCGAAGTTTTACTACCATAAAATATGCTTGACGTAAAATTACGGACAGTACATGAAATATAAATGATAATGATGGGGTATGGATCTTTTGAGGTAGAGAAAAGCAGTTTTGGGATTTAAATGCGTTTGGGATTTTTTCCGAGACGCTAGCAATGATAAAAAGGTATAGATATGCACTTCTATACGGGCATGCCATATTTGTATGTTTATTTCACCAGCCAAAGTACATAATTTTAGTTTAAATTTATATTTAAAACCTGTTTATTAAAATCGATCTTGAATAAAAAAAAATTGATAATTTCAAAATCACAAAGAATATTGAAAGAAAGAGGAAAAATACATCTCAAATTAATAAAGATCTTAGCAGGCTTACAAGCTGTCAAAAATGGATCTTTATCAATCAGAAAACCATTCATGTAATGACCTATGCACTACTATGTATGATGAGATATCGTGGAATATAAAAAAAAACTTAAACCGTCACAAATGAGCACAAGTTTTGTGGGACGGGAACATCATCAGGTGCTCCGGAAGGGTATTGATTGACTGCTCTGCACACATTACACTATACGATTTGACATTCCAGTTTATACGAGTCAAATTGTTGTTAGTTTGAATTAGCCATATACAGGAACAAAAATAAGGGTAATTTCAGCATGTTCTATGTTTCATTCACAAAGACTTTTATATTATATCTTTAATCAAAGTCTTGATATCAGACGAGGCTTTTATGTTGATATATCGGGGTAATAGCATGGGCTACACAATTCTCTTGGAGCCCGGAGCCCATGTTCTTTGAGTCCGGATACCCGAGGTAGTCGAACCCAGAGCCCTGTGAATGGAGCCAGGAGCCCTGTGAGTTAAGCCCGGGGCCCAAGTGTTGGATACAGGAATTCTAGTGTTGGAGATCGGAGCCCTAGTGTAGGAGATCGCAGCCTCATGTTCAAACTCCATTGGAACCCAGAGCCCTTGCGTTTTTGTGCGATTTCCTGTTGGTTGTTGACATGGTGATTGACACATTCAGTATTAAATGGTCTCTGTTTGATTTCCTGCTATTGTCTTCATTCAAAACTGAATTTGTCCCATTCAGTATGTTGCCGCACAACCAGGTACATGTAGTACATTGGGTGTTTCAGAACAATCATGTCCGATACGTATGGCATTCAGGTACAACGTCCGCAATTATGACACAGTAAGCAACCACCCTAACCAATTAGAAGCATTTATTTTTTTTCCCTACGTTGAACTCAAATAATTATGGTCTGACCCACGGAACATTAATATTTGAAAATGTAAGAAAAGAGCTACCGAGGCGACAAGACAACAAAAATAAATTTTATTTGCCATTAGAATGAGCCATTTGCAAGATAAAGAGACATTGAATGCTCCTTATATTCAATTTTCTGGTGTGTCCAAAATTTCCCACCACCTGTCCAAAATTTTACTATGCATGTCCGAAATTATCGTTTTCGTATGTGGTCCGTTTAAGATTCCTTTATTAATTTATCCTTGGCTAAACCAATCATAAGTAAGCATTGAAAGAATTTTCGGAACATAACTTGAGCGTTCCTTCATTATAATACGGCATCTACGTATACAGAGACATCGGCTATCGGGGAAGCGGCAAAAGGCGGTAAGCCAAAAACCGTCTGAAATTACCCGAACTTCCCCTAGGCATGTACTATCTTAAGACACTAGTGCTTTTGTTGGGCAATGGATGACAGTGATTGTAAGATCACTTTGCCAGTTTGATTTATGTATGTTGATGATCCCGCATCAATGACCGGAAAGACATAGATGTGGCATTGTTCAGCAAAGAATTCTGCTCAAACTGGTACCAGTGGCCATCTTGAACTTGCTATGAGGTATGTACAAAGCTCATTGTTGAAGGCCTCGTGGTGACTTATGAAGAACAACAATAAAAGCATTGTTCCTTTGCTTGGATATGCCATATATTTGTAGAACAGACTTTGTTTCATGTAAATTTAACCTATATCCTTTCGCTATTTATTCTACATGCTAACTTTTTATGCTCCCACTACTAAAAGGGGGGCATATTGTTGTACTCATGTCTGCCCGTCGGTCTGTCCGTTCATGCACATGTCCATACGAATAAAAAACACAACTTTTGATGTAAAAATTCAGAGTGCCTCATATTGGATGAAAAAAGGGGAAGGTATATGATTGTTTTTGTACTTGTGCTGTGCCAACACCTGTATTGTGTCCACACACACTTAAATTTGAACTTGTCATATCCATATCGATTCAGGGTTCAGTATGTTCAGGGGCATAATTGGTTACCATTTGACAACAGCTCTAGTTTCAAACTTGTCCCTTCAGGCAAGTACATCTCTAGATTTTTTATGCCCCCGCCGCTAGGCGGTCGGGGGCATTAAGGTTTACCCTGATCCGTACGTCCGTCCGTACGTCCATCTTTTTGGTTTCCGGATGATAACTTGAGTATCCTGCATCAAATCAAAACCAAACTTGGTCACATGCTTACTTATCACCCAAGAAAGAACCCTGTTGATTTCCAGGTTGGTACCCCCTAGGTCAAGGTCACAGTTGCTAAAAATAGACTAAAATTTCAATAAAATTTTGGTTTCCGGATGATAACTTGAGTATACTACATAGGATCAAACCAAACTTGGTTATATGCTTACTTATCAGCCAAGACAGAACCCTATCGATTTCCAGGTTAGTACCCCCAAGGTCAAGGTCACAGTTGCTAAAAATAGACCAAAATTTCAATAAAATATTGGTTTCTGGATGATAACTTGAGTATACTACATAGGATCAAAACCAAACTTGGTCATATGCTTACTTATCACCTAAGACAGAACCCTATTGATTTACGGGTTGGTACCCCAAAGGTCAAGGTCACAGTTGCTAAAAACAGACTAAAATTTCAATAAAATTTTGGTTTCCGGATGATAACTTGAGTATTCTGTATTGGATCAAAGCCAGACGTGGTCCCATGCTTACTTATCACCCAAGACAGAACCCTATTGATTTACGGGTGGGTACCCCCAAGGTCAAGGTCACAGTTGCTAAAAATAGACTAAAATTTCAATAAAATATTGGTTTCCGGATGATAACTTGAGTATACTACATAGGATCAAAACCAAACTTAGTCACATGCTTGCTTATCACCCAAGACAGAATCCTATTGATTTATGGGTTGGTACTGCCCACAGTTGCTAAAAATAGACTAAAATTTCAATAAAATTTTGGTTTCTGGATGATAACTTGAGTATCCTGCATCTGATCAAAATTAAACTTGGTCACTTGCTTACTTATCACAAAAGACATAATCCAATAGATTTTAGCATTGATACCCCCAAGGTCAAGGTCACAGTTGCTAAAAATAGATTAGTATTAATTATAAGACTGTTTCTCAGATTATTTGTTGGAACTACACATTATATCAAAACCAAACCAGTTCCAGTGCCTATTTATCACAGGAGAAAGATCCTTTTTATAATTATTGGATATATATATTGTACATAGTTATGCCTTTAATAATTTAAGGGTTTTGATTGCAAGGAGGCAGGGGCATCCGTGTCCCATGGACACATTCTTCCATTTTTTTGGAATAGAAGTGATTATGATTTCTGTTTTTGCATTTAGGCTGGGTAAATTTCATAAGTTTTATCTTTTTCTCTTGGTTGATATTGGAGTGTCCACAAATAAGCATTATTCATTTCCATAGTGGAATTTTTACTGAAATAGCTCTTAAGTAGAAGCAATGATTTCATGACCAAATATATTTAAGTAAAGCATTTTTCTTTGATATGATAGAAGGAAATGTAGTTGTGACTTTGAAGATAAGAAAAAGAAGGGAAACGGGGAATGTGTCAAAGAGACAACGACCCTAAGGGGAGCAATAACAACTCAAAGCCACCATAAGATCTTCAATGAACGGTGAGGAAACCCCACACCCAACGGTAGGTCGGAGTTGGCCCCTAGATAAAAGAGTAATTAAGTTCAGCGAAATAAGCAACCTCCTAGACTCCGATAGACATAAAGTGAACTAACTAGAAAACAGACAAGACACACAAAGGCTTAATAAATTTCCTGACTTAGGACAGGCGCAAACCTGCTGCGGCGGGGTTAAACTAGTTTTATTGGGCCCAAACCTTCCCCCTATAGCCAATGTGATAAATAAAAAAACGATCGTAACAACAGTAAAATATCACTCATATATATGTTTACATAATGTGATGTCCTTTTTGAAGAGAAAATGGGTCATGTTACTACATGTATGTTAGATGTTTACATGTAAAAAGAAGCCTTTTATAGTTCGTTGTGTAGGTTTTACCGTGAAAGTACTATTGTTTGCTTGATTTCAATTTTTGTGGATTAGTAAAGCCACAAAATTAAGGTTTAAATGAAATGTATGTTGTGCTCCCTCGTTATAACGCCCCCCTCTTTATTGGTGGTCCCTCAGTAATCGTGACCTATTTTCAAGGTCCATTTTTCAAACACTTGCATAGTTTCTATGTAATTTATTCCCTAAATATATATCGCCGACCTCACTTATCACCAAAATTTTCCGTGGTCCCAAAGGTGGCGATATAAACAGGGTGCACTGTATTTTGCTTAGAGTTTTAAAGTATGGAATTTGAAACAATGAATTTTAATACCTATGAAACAGTGATATTTATAAAAACCAAGAAATTTGATGTCTACAAATGAAAGTACTTCCACAGTTTTATGTTATACCTTATAAGACATTGCTAATTTGCATACTTTCAACTAAATAAAAATAAAATATAGTGAATGCAGTATTTCAGCATGTTCACACTTTCTTATTGTATATGACAGATGTTATGGACAAAGGATTTGAAAATGAACACAGTACATGTTGACGATGTGTGCAGAGCAGTGTGGCACCTGTGTCTTCATGGAAAGAGTGGTGAAATTTATAACATTGTAGATGAAGGTGAAACAAGTAAGTTATCTCCCTTGTTGTCACATCATAGTTTTATAGTCTGTCTGTTTGTCTTTTGGTCCCAGACTTTAACCTTGGCTATAACAGATAGACATTTCACAATTAAAATATAAGTCTAGTCAAGAGGAACATTTATATGCAGAAAAGTTCAAGGTTCCATTTACATATCTTTTGTATGTAAGGAATGATAACTCTTAGCAAAACTTTAAAATTTCTTTAACAAGTAGCTGCTGGGTGGATATGCAGTGTTTCACAAATACATCTTGTTTTGAAAACAGTTGTTTACACCTGCAGATGGTTACAAATTCTATGTATTTTGTGTAAGTTCAAAGTAACCATGATTACATGTATGACTTACTATGAGGAGCATGCCTTAATTTATGTGCAGAGGTTGCCACTGGAATATCGTCACTAAACATTTTGATATTACAAAGTGTGTAAAAAATAACAGATAATATGCACAGTTTATCATATACTTACTCAAGATATGTGTCTTTTTTGTATGCGTCATAAAGAAAGAATTAAGCCAGTCAGTCTTCAGGGGGTGTAATATGAAATCCGTATTACAAGGGGTAAAATATGGCTTTTTCAAAATGGCGACTGGCGATTTTCCAATTGATGGAATAAACACAGATTCACATATTTCAGTATAATTTTACGGACTCAAGTTATATAAACTTGCTGGGACCAAGCAACATTTTTGTGGATTTTTAGTGTACACCCGTCACAAGTTTCTTACTTTTATGTAGTTGTTCCAGTTAATGACCCGCGTTGTTATGAAAATACTTTTGTCTTTTTGTGAAGAAAAAAAACAATGTTAGCAAAGATTAAGCAAGAAGTTCACCTTGAATCAATTTTCAGCAATTCCAGGACACTTTACCAAATATAAGCGTTGACATTAAATGTGAGTATTTATCACACACACGAATAAGCCATGACAAAACCACAATCCCATCTGCATGATCATGGTGTAAAAATATTGCAAAGCAATATAGGCTACTTACAAGTTTCTGTACAAATATTCTTACATTAAATGGTAGGAGATACAATCCCATTAACTGTCGTTTCCATTTGAAAATACTCTGTCTGTTGAATGAGAAACACCAAACAAGAGAGAGGGTGTTGGAATGTTAATCACACACGAAAGAAAAAAATGAGGTGGCAAAAACTTTTTTTCCTGGCTATACTCATAAGTGAAGATTTTATTGTTTCATTTTAGCAAATAGCCTGTGGTCTACATTTAATTCTTTTAACCTGGGACTTTTTATTAGTCCCATGTTTAACATAATAAATACAAAATACCGAAGTTACTATAAATTTAGATATGATGTCCAAAAATGAAACCAAAATGCTCCCTTTGAAACAAATTCTGTTGAAAACAACATTGACTAAATTATGCACATTTTAAAGTTGAATAATTTTGTTTTACATTGTTTTACATTATTTCAATTTATAGGAAATAAAGAAGCCTGAATAAAACTGGTCAACTGTTGAAATATATGATAAATAGTTTAAGATATTGCATTTTTCGTATCATAACCCATATCATCCCGAGACATCCATATTAGCCTGAGGACCGATATGAAAAATGCCATATAATAATCTCTATTTATTATATCCCCGCTTTAGTGGGCTTTATATAGTGATCATGGTGTCTTTTCTATCCTTCGTTTGTCCATCTGTCCGTCTGTCAGTTAGTTCATCCGTCTGCCGAAGGGTACCTACTATGTGGCGAAAACTTCTCTGAGACGGCTGGATGAAATTCATTGAAATTTTCACAGAATGTTGAGTACATATTGCCATTTTGCACCATTTCTTGAAAATTTGATTCGATCATTTTTAGGGGAGCGGGGTATAATAAGTAAGCTTCGCTCACTGTTTTTCTAGTGATTTTTCTGTTTTCTTTATTTCAGCACAAGGTAGAATTAGTGAGTTGGTGTCTGAAATCTTCAACATAAAGTACTCCTTTGTTGGGTCAACATTATCCAATCTTGCTCAGGTAAGTATATGAATAGTATTGATTTTTATCCTCTCACGATATTTATTATACCCCTATTTTATAGGCAGTATATATATTAATCATGGTGTCTGTTCGTCCGTTTGCCATGGGGTTACACTCTTTTTGCCGACAACTCCCTCTAGGCTACCTTGTGAAATTCCACAAAACGTACCCAGAATCATAAGTACATATTGCCATTGTACACCAGCTATTTTAAAGGGGGATGGGGTAAATATAAGTGAGCAGACACATGTTTTGTAGTTATTAAAAGTGATGATGTGCAGGGTTAATTCTTTAGAGATTATTGAAATTCTTTAACACACTGAAATTTGTAATATTTTTAAAAACACCATTTCTAATTACAGATATAATTCTTAACAAAACATCCATTTACTTCAATTATTAGCTCACCTGGCCAAAGGCCATGTGAGCTTTTGCCATCACTCGGCGTCAGTCGTCCGTCCGTTGTCCGTCCGTCGTCCGCTCGTCCGTCCGTTAACTTTTATTCAAAAATCTTCTCCTCTGAAACTACTGGGCCAATACTTACCAAACTTGGCCTGAATCATCACCAGGGTATGCACTTTCAAGTTTGTGATTTTTATGTTCGTAGACCAAACAACATGGCTGCTGTTACTAAAAATAGAACATAGGGATAAATTGCAGTTTTTGGCTAATTACTCGAAAACTGTTACAGATATCAAAAATCTGACATGAGGTAAAAATGATCAGCATGACAAGATCTACCCGATGTGCAATTTTGAAGAAAATTTTAAAGCCCATCTCGGAGTTATAGCCCTTTTTCCGTTAAATTTTCAAAATTTTTGCATTTTTTATTTTTTATTTCAAAAAGTGTACCAGATAGAAGTCAAATGTAAATTGCAAAAATGTTCAGCATATCAACATCTACCTACCCTGAAATTTTGAAGAAAATCAATAAACCCTTGTAGGAGTTATTGCCCTTTTTTCACCGAATTTTTTAAATTTTCGTATTTTTCATCTATTATTTCCAAAACTATAGAAGATGAAGGTTATGTGTAAATTGATGAAATATTTGCCATACTGTGGCGACTTCAAAACTGATGTTGAAAATTGTTCCTTGACCGCCATTTTTAAAATGGCCGCCAAAAAAGGCGGGAAAATTCAGCATTGTCCAATTTCAATGACATTTTGTTTCCAAATAGATCTTGATGTTGTGAGTTCAAAACTGGTGTTGAAATTTGCTCCTTGACCGCCATTTTCAAAATGGCCGCTAAAAAAGGCGGGAAAATTCAACATTGTCCGATTTCAATGAAATTTGGTTTCCAAATAGATCTTGATGTTGCGAGTTCAAAACCGGTGTTGAAAATTGTTCCTTGACCGCCACTTTCAAAATGGCCACCAAAAAAGGCGGGAAAATTCAACATTGTCGATTTCAATGAAGATCTTCTTGTCATTAGTGATCTGTCCATTGTAAACTTTTCATTCAAACATCTTCTCTGAAACCACTGGTCAAATTGGAACCATACTTGGGCACACTGGTCCATAGGTGGCCCCATTAAAAAAAAAATGTCTGGCAAGTCTGTATTATATCCAAGATGGCTGCCAGCAGGGAACGCAGTTTAACATTGGACCCTATGGGAAAGCATTCAAAGATCTTCTCTTAAACTACTGCGCCAATTAGAACCAAACTTGGTCACAATAGTCCTTCGGTGGTCCCCTTTGAAAATTTTGTCCGGCAAGTCTGCACATCATCCAAGATGGCCGCCAGCAGGAACTTAGTCCAAAATTGGACAATATTGCAAAAATCTTCGCCTCTGAAAATACTGGGCTAATTGGAACCAAATTAGGGGAACATATTCAAAAATCTTCTCCTCTGAAAGTACATGGCCAATTGGAATCATACTTAGTCACAATGGTCCTTACTTGGTCCCCTTCATAAAATGTGTCTGGATGTCCGCATAGCATCCAAGATGGCAGTCAGC
>MJUU01029432.1:18104-37124 GCA_002080025.1 Modiolus philippinarum | reverse complement strand
TTATTCTGAATAGATATATGCTAATTACTAGTAAGAATTAGCATTAACTTATTACTGTAAACTGGTGTAATGTCATTATGGTTTTATCAAACAAAAAGCAAAAACAAAAAAAAAACAAGACAAAAAACGAAAAAAAATGGAAATGTGTTTGTGAATTACACTGCAAAATGCCTGGTTTGGTATTAATTTACTGTAATTAAGCCTTCCTAAAAATTGCTCCCTTGATCTTCATATTTTCTGGATGGTACAAAGTTTTTACTTATATAAAATAAATACAATCAGGTCCTAAAAAACTAAGACTAGTAAAATCTATTTTTTTTTTGTTTAAAGATTTAACAATTCTTAAAAGAACTCTGATACAATCCTCATCTTTTCTCATCATTTTAATCCCTTTGAAGTCATTTAATCAGTTTGATAGATTTTTCCTAGAGAATGAAACCCTTCAGGCATGAATGAAAGTTGTCAAAATGTGACAAATAGTTTACCCGTGAAGACGGGTAACTAACTTGATATTCTGCAAAAAGAAATATGGGTAAAGTCGGAGGTTATCCGCAGTAATGTATAGTAATGTATGTACAAGTTTTATTATGTCTATATCATATTGATAAATAGGGACAAACTCCAGTTTTGAATTAATCTTGAATAGATGTTGAATAGGTCCACATGAGACAAAGTCTTTACAAATGCGTGGTAAACACTCATATGTCTTTCATCAATCAATTTGGAAAGCATGATACATTTTGAGATGACAGCTGCAATGCATTCTTCGAATTTGGTCTCCTGACTTATATTTGTGCATGCATGACATGGTTAGGTAGAATGGATAGTATATTTCTGCTTGCTGGCATGCCCCCACATCAATCATATTGGTGTGAATGATAAACCTAAGGATCACAGCTGCAATGAATGCTACGGATACTGTCTGCGGCCTACATTTCACACATGAGCGACTTAGTCGTGAAGAAAAGATAAGTTCATACCCGCATACTGACGTGTTCTACATCAACCACATGAGTATGTATGATGCATTTTGTGATGGAAGCAGTAATTCATGTTTCAGATTCAGTCTTTGAGAATCTTGCGCCTGAGCATGTTAGGGAATGACTGAATGCCGAATTTACTGTGAATTTAATTTCTGCACATGCGTATTTCGACAACTTGTGTCTCTTCAGATGTTTTAAAAACTGATAGAGAATAAATGACCAATATGATCTAAATGTCAAGCCTAAATCAGCTGAGGAGAGAGCTTTTTACGAGGGAGATACTCCTTAGTTTTCAACAAAATTTACAAAAATTAGATAATGCAAGATTCCAAATAGAATTGGTTTTCGGGTCAGCGCCAAAATACTGACTACTGGGCTGGTGAATACCCTCGGGGACTAACAGTCCACCAGCAAAGGCATCGACCCAGTGATAATAAATGACGAAATACCGAAGGTACAGTGAATTTAGTTTATGCACATGCGCATTCACGGCGATATCTTATGTCTCTTCAGTGCAGATAATATCTAAACGTTTGGAAAAAAGGTTACAGTCCATTCTGTTTTACTTTACTGACATATTTCACAATGGACTATGCCGCTTAAGGAAGTGAGCTTTGTAGACGGTGGCTGCTTTCTATGTTTAAAGGTGACATTGATATGTCACCTGCAACTTCTCTTAAACCAATGAATAGAATTTGATGAGACATTTAGACAATCTGTATCCAATAATGCCATAGTGCATCTTCCTATATAAGATTTTGATCTGACGATTTATTTGGATGTCCTATAACCAAGCATCGACTTGGCCATTCATGTGAGTTGTTATGCTCTCAACTAACTGTTTGTCTACAAGTTGTCGATATTAGAAACATGTTTGTCTCACAGACTGTTTTGACAACACAATATGTTTAGCTGAACCTTGTTTTTATTTGTTTACTTCAGAACAATCGTCATCCATGCATGTACGTGTTTTTTATGTATATATCATATAGCTTAACTCCATGATTATAGTGATATACAAAGAGTGAAATGAATGAAGCTGTTTCATTGTTTACCTATTATTCTATATGAAACAAGTACTTGTAGGCGTGAACTTATATATGGTAGGGGTATGAAAATCTATATAAATTTGAATGCATTTGATTAAGAAAATGTCATTCAGCCGTATCTTGATATGTTTTATGCTTCTTGTGGTATTTAAAGTTTTCTGTTTGGTTTATGTGCTATACCATAAATCCATTCGCTTTCGAAATAGCGATTTGAGTGAAGAAAAGTTAGAAATTACTGGCAAACCAAATGCAATGCATTTCACTCGAACCGGAAATTCGGTTAAAAAGAATATTAATGGTAGCGGAATAAAAGTCAGTTCTAAACTGGATATGAAGTCTGTACGAATGACAAGTAGGCTCAACTTTGGAGCAATCAGAAACTGGGAAAATGGATATCATAAATGGTGTGCTAAACATCAAAGACAAAACCTGTCCTATACTTCGTATGCTGACAAGCATTGGGCGAAACATCATGTCCAGCGGTTAATACCGACTCTAAAAGTGGCCAAGGAATATGCATATGTCACCAATGAACATGATATAAACGCAGAACTTTTGAGAAATGTACCGGTAAATTACGTGTTCAAGGCAAATCATCTGTGTGGTGGAATAGCAATCGTACAAGGTAACAAAATAGAATGCGTAAAAAGTCCATGCGCAGAGCAAGGATTGAAAAGTAACTTACAATATTTGAAATATTTGTGTGCGAAATGGCTTGGCATTAATTTTGCCTTTGTAACGGGTGAACTGTATTACAGAGATATAAATCCAAAGTGTCTGTTCGAAGAATATCTTGGTAACAATTCAAACCTTGTGGACTACAAAGTGATAGCATTTCATGGGATACCATATATGGTGGAGCTTCATGCAAACAGGTTTTCCGATTTTAAAATTGGAATCTATACTCCGAAATGGAATCATATCAGAATTAATAGAGCGCCAACATATATTTCCGATCTTACTCCCAGAAGAAAGCCACCATTCCTGGAAGAGATGCTACGTTATGCAAAAATACTTGCAAAGAATTTCAGCATGATTCGGATAGACTTCATGTCTGTTGGTGATAGCTTTGTATTTTCAGAATTTTCTCCGAGTCCTGCTAGTTGCCACGGTACATATGTACCCGTGTCCGTGGAAAATTTTTACGGATATATAGCTGACCATCCTTCCGAAAATATTACCCCAGAAGATGTTTTTCGCTTCATCCCATCTGCAGACAAACAGTAATCCGAAAACTTAACTGTCTTTAGTTAAAGGTAATTTAGGGAAAGATTCACTTGTGTGGTTCGATGAGTATGTGTAATAAAAAGAACTTTCTCGGTGACAAACTGTTAACTGGAAAATCCTACATTAGCTCTACTTAATTTTCATAGATCACACTTATGTCTATCAAACTTAGTATAGCATATCAAATGGATTGTGTTATTCTGTATGTTTGCTGTTGACAATACAAGTCATGAAAGGTAAAAAAAACGAAGGCGTATTTGATGGAAATTAAATGAAATGCTTTTGTAGTTGCTTGATTGTGTCAATATGTTATGAATATTCTTCAATGATATTTTGCAATAAAAAGGCAATATATGTGGTTACAATCATCAATCGTTTGTATACGTATATAATGCCTATAATGTGCACTTACTTACTTATCCTCTTCGTCCTTGATATGATATAAGGCTTGAACGAACTGCCACCATCTTCCTCTGTCTTTTGCTATATGCTGAGCATGTCCCCATCAGTAGCCTAGTTCTTCCAGTTCAGATGTTACCGTTTTTCTCAAAGTTGTGTGAGCTCGGCTTCTTTTCCTCTTTCCAGATGGTGTCCAATAGACAATGTGACAACATTAAAATGGAAATTTCAAAAATTAATATAAGAAAAAAAAGCCCTTAAACACCACAATCATTGCAAGTTACTTTTTTTACTTTTGTCCTTGAAAATATATAGGACAATTTGTTTTTTTTTAAACAGACACAAAACAAATCGAGCTCGCCCTTACGCCCGTATCAATAGAAATATTGAATTTGACGTAAGAATTGAAAAATGATTGATTACTTCCTTTAAAAAGATCCAAGGGTTTTCTCTGTCATTTTTATTTCCTTCTACAGATAAATAACTAAGCAGTTGCTCAAATTATGATTCTATTAAATATACTGTTGACCAAAATATAATTTTTCCAACCTTTCTGTAAAGTTTCATTGAAATCTTAGCACTTTTCATTTTCCCGCCTTTTTCCGACTCCATTGCAGCGATCGCCTTTTATTGTTTTCATTTTCTTGTTAAAGCACTCAAGATTTGAAAAACTAAATTTACACGAAACGCAGTTATACCGTGTAATCGAAATAAAAATATGTTAGATTTAAACAAAAATATGTTACTTCAAATATAACAAAACTGTTTATGATGTACGTAGGTTTTGTATAAATTTGTTGAAACAGAAGAACATCTGTTGATAAATTGCTCATATATATTTGAATGATAAAAAGTCATTTATATAGATGATGTTCTTTCATTGAACAATCCTCAATTCAAGGATAACCTTCATCTTATATACAGAGATGAACCCGAAATTAAAGAGACCACTGATACACCATCATCAGCATCATACTGGACCTTTACCTCTACATTGACAACTCTGGACGTCTGAAAACAAAACTTTACGACAAGCGTGATGATTTCGACTTTCCAATAGTGAACTTCCCGTTTTTGAGCAGTAATATTCCCACTTCTCCGGCATATGGCGTGTACATTTCACAACTCATTAGCTATTGCCGTGCCTGTAGTTTGTACAGCGATTTTGTCAACAGAGCGAAATTACTGTCTCAAAAACTTATACATCAAGAGTATGTTCAGTCACTGTTTCAATTGTCACTACAGACGTTTTACGGTCGTCACCACGATTTGACAGACCATTACAATGTTTCGGTTCACAAATGAGAACAGATATTTTTGGGTAGGTCCAGAGTTTGTTACCGGACTGACTAACACCGACTGTGACAAAACCGGACTTTTCACTGGCAGTTTGACGGGTGCCACGCGTGGAGAAGATCATGCTTACCCTTCCGGAACACCTGATGATACTCCCGGTTTAATGTGGGAGTTCACACTGCCAGTGCTTTAGTTTTATGTGTTGTATTGTATATCAACTTGTCACCTTTTAGTTTTGTCTTCGTTGGTAATGTTTGTGGTTCCGACTAGTCCTTGTTATTGTCAAATTACTTTATAAGTTCACATAAGCCTTTCAAACTTTTACCAAGGTACTGTTTGAGGGTTAGAGAAGTAAAACATACCATGGATTTTAATTGGTTTAGTCTACAGGTTAGAAAATGACATAAACCAACCAGCAACCAAACTGATCTTTCAACACCATATATAAGCTGGCTTTGTGACGGGTGCCATGCGTGGAGCAGATCATGCTTGCCCTTCCGGAGCACCTGATGATACCTCAGTTTTTATAGGGGTTCACACTGCTAGTGCTTTAGTTTTGTGACGTTCTTGTTCTTTTTTGTTTATTTGTTTTGTCTTTGTCATACTATTTCAATTCGTGTTGCTGTGAATTGCCGTGATTTTGGATTTATGATTTTAGAATTTCCACTTTCCTCGTTCTTGCTTCGGTATTCGTTTGCCGATGTATTATTTATGAAATGTTACAATATTTTTGATAACCATCATGCACTTAGAGTGCCTGGCAGAAAAATAGCTTCAAGAGAATCCGAAATACATCTGCAAACGAATACCGAAGCAAGAACGAGGAAAAGGGGGATTCTAAAATCATAAATCCAAAATCACTGCAAATCATATCCAGCACGAATTGAGACAGTATGACAAAGACAAAATAACTAAACAAAAATGAACAAGACCGCCACATAACTAAAGCACTAGTAGTGTGAACCCCTACAAAAACTTAGGTATCATCAGGTGCTCCGGAAGGGTAAGCATGATCTGCTCTACGCATGGCACCCGTCAAACTGGAGGTTTATAAATTACCTTTCGAAAAAATTGGACTTAATGAAAAATGAATAACCGTTGACGAAATGATCCTTTAGATTGTTTATGTTCCCAATTACCTATTATTCTTGGTCACACTATGGAATTTATTCCACCTTTATGCTTGTTTCTGTTATACAAACGATGAAAAAAATATTTAATAAAACGTTTCCAAAAACATAGTATTTAGGGTACAAGGTTCTGCTTCTACACGTGTGAACGTTCTAATAAGAACGATTATGTCTTCACCCCGTCTTATCCACCCAAGGACGACATCTATAGAGTATGTATGCAGTTCATAGTTGTTAAGGATGTAGTAAGGTGAGGTATTTGAAATACCTAAATTTCATTCGGATTTCTCGGATTTTACCCATTATTGCTATGTAATATATTTTGCCCCATTACACCAATTTTTCTAGTCACCAAAGTCTTCGGTAGGTAATTTAAGGTTATTTGGCAAAAATTCACAAGATTGTAGATTTTCCTTCCATGAGAAAGAAATAACTAAATACCGAGGTTACTGTAAATTTACTTTCTGCATATGAAATCACTAATATTTCCATGTAATACTAAGGTAAAAGCTCAAGAGAGCTTTTCCCGCCAATTTTTAAAATGTGAAATATCTTGAAAACAAGGTCCATGACCTATCAATATTTTAAGCTGATTTTATTCCTTTACCAATGCTCTTTCAATTTATGGTATCGATTTTAAATCGTAGATTTATTTAATTTCACCTTACTACATCCTTAAGTGAAAATACAAGCACTTTTTAAGAACAATAATAAAATCATTGTTCCATTGTTTGGTCTTTCCATGTATTTGCAGAAACTTGAATTTACTCCATATTCTTTCATTGTTGATGCGAACGCCCAGTAGAAACAATGCAAGTTTTGAATGCAGAATGTCATGAGAAGTAGCACTGTGTAAATATTTAACTCATAAAGAAATAGAAAAATCCCACTTATTTGCTCGAAGCAATGAGCAAATAAAATTGCATCTGTAACAGAAATAGATCATGGTAAGGGAACGACCATTTGATTTTCGGGGGGGGGGGTGGTGTGCGATTTTCTAAATAAATAATTAAATCTTGGTGCCAGTGAAAATAAACATTCTAATCCTACTTCTCATGTAAATATATAATTTAATTTGGATTTGAAGAATACATTTTTTTGTCGGCCCATAATCTTCAAGCGCTCATTTCTGTGCTGCAAACCTTTTTTCATGTTGATAAGTATTGTCTATAAAACTATATTTTCTTAATGGCATACCACCAAACTTATTGTAGGTATAAGTTATGCAGATGGCCATTTCGACAACCTATTTTTCTTCAGTGCAAGCCAAATCAAAACATTTGAAAAATAACTAACCGATATGTGCAAAAAACCACTAACCGATATGTGCAAAAAACCACTAACCGATATGTGCAAAAAACCACTAACCGATAGGTGCAAAAGTTAGTAGACAACAAATTACTAATATGCTTGAAAGGGAAACCCAAAATCAACTCAGGACAGAACTATGCGCTAGAGAGATACAACATGGGTTTAAGCATACTTTTTAAAGTACTGAGAATTTCCCCCCAAAAAATCGGATTTCCAGTCCGCATCGAACTAACCACTGGGTAAATTGTACCAACGCAATGACCACTGGATTGATAACTACTCAAATAACTGATACTTTTTTCCAGTGGTGGGTAGCTGTTTAGTATCATCGAATTAAGAATGTTCAGACACATGACATCAGGAATAAACATATTTTTGCAATATTAACACTTCATTGGCATTTATAGAAAACATGTTGGAAATACAGGTATGTTAAACATTCACGTTTTCATTTTTTTAATTTATAGTCAAAAATTGTCATTGTATTTGTAATGATCTGTGAAATCTAGAACTACAAATAAAACTGACGGACCATTCTATGAGTTTAGGAATGCATTAAATAAGCTCGTCATTGAAGAGGCCGATATGGTCATAGATCAAATAACTATCAAAACCAGCCAAATTATGTAAAACTAGTGGTATAGAGTACACCTTGACTATATTTATCCGGCAATTGAGAGTAATCTTTGACTTTTATAAAATGAGGCTAGAATTATTCTTGCAAATATTGCAACACTTGCAAGAATCATACCTTTTTGGTCAGAACTAAATAGCACCACTAGTTCCACATTACTGATAATGACTGAGAATCATCCTTTTTCTTTTATCCCCCTGATGACATTTCAGGAATTTCTCTCTATCACTTGAAATGTGGTAAATCTCTGGATGATCAATATCTTTCGTGAACACAACTAACCTAATAGCCAAACCCATTTGTCTTGCCTCGTACATAAAAGCATGATCCCTGTCCTAAAGACAAATGGAAGTAGCATTTTTGGACATCTATCAATGAATTAACTTCGGTGTTTAGTTATTTGTTACCACTGGGTCGATGCCACTGCTGGTGGACTGTTAGTTCCAGAGGGCATTCACCAGTCCAGTAGTCAGTACTTCGGTGCTGACCCGAAAGCCGATTCTATTTGGAACCTTACAATATCTATTTTTTTTTTAATTTTGTTAAAAACTAAGGAGTATCTCCCTCATGCAAAGCTCTGTCCTTAGCTGATGTTGGCTATACATTTAGATCATATTGGTTATTTGTTCTCTATCAGTTTTTAAATATTTTTGAGTTTATGGTCTTCCAAACGTTTAGATTTTATCTGCACTGAAGAGACATAAGTTGTCGAAATGCGCATATGCAGAAACGAACTTCACAGTAACTTCGGTATTTAGTTATTCAATCTGAAACCGGAGTTAGGGGTCGTCTAGTATGAGAAATCTCATTGTTGGAGACCTCATGGTGACTTAAACATGAAAAACTACAATAAAAGCATTGATTGTTTTACGAAAGGATAAAATTATGGAGTAAATGAACATGACACCATAACACATATCTTAACTCCAACTGCAATTTTAATGAGCTGTATGGCCATTTCGGAAATTAATTTCTCACCCGCAGCACTAGAACCCAAACATAGGAAATAATTTAAAAAATGCATAAAACCAAACGAGATCTGAATAATCAGTAATATCAAATATGGCTAAGGACAAAACTACGATGGAAGGAGTTACTAAGTAAACCTTAGTTTTAGAATTTACGTAAATTTGGATAATAGTTATAAACAAAGTGTAGAAGTGAGATATAACCGCATGTTCACGTACTCCATATCGAAGAAAAATAAACAGCATACATCTCAAACACGGCGAATTGTTTTACCAACTCCACACTGCATTAAACACTCATTCTCCCAAAATAGGACCAAATCAGCTATCAGAAAATGTTTGAAGTATGAATGAAACGATAAATTTGTTTGCCAAAAATGAAAAACAATACCTAAATATTATGATGTAGAAGCAGTTGACTATAACTTTCAGCATTAGAATTTTTACAGGATGTAAAAACAAGCATGAAATTTCCTAATAAATCAGATACGTTACCAGTTATGACGGTCATCTTTTAATTGTAATCTTGAAATCAGGTGCAGATTGATTGTGTTTTGGCATAGAAACTCATGCGATATGGATGTTTAAACTTTCATTCATTAAACAAATAACAGTCATAGTAGGAGACATTCTAACTTTATATTTTACAAAGTTTTTATTGACCTCTTTTTATTGGTCCTCTGTGAAGAGTAATGGGGGAGTAATGACACTTTATTCAATATGTTAAAAGTCCATCAACCCAAGTTCAGGTACGTATCTTAGATATCCAGAATTTACATAAATTTGGATGCATTGTCATGTTCTTCAATGTATTTGTAGAGACTTTTTCTGATGTGCATTTACTCCATACCCTTTCAACACTTATTGTTGATGATATTTGCGGCATTTGCAATAACTCGTACAATGATAATTAAATCTTGCCACGCCAGAAATACAGTAATTTTACACAGATGTTCGTGATATGGATTACAATATACAAAAGACTATGTAAAATTTCATTATGAAGTTTTGAGTTTGATTTTTCTTCCGTAGTGCGACAGTGTTACCTGCAGACTAGGCTCCTTGAGCTAGACCGTCACGGCAGTTTAGCGGCGAGCACACCTTGACCAATCTTTCAAAATTACTTATTGTCACTTTCTCTCCTTCCAAGATTGTGGTCACGGAGTTAGTAGTATACCTGTGTTGGGTTTTATTTGTATGTTTATTATGCTACAGGGAAACAGAAAAGCTATTAAGAATCTAACACCAGGGGAAGTGCGAGACAAGAGAATCTCAGACACCCAAGGGTAAGATTTCCAGTCTCGGACGAAGCTTGCTGAGTCCGAGATGATTGAAATCCTACCCGAGGGTGTCTGAGATTCTCTTGTCTCGCACTTCCACTGGTGTTTGATTTTATTTCTCACTGTATTCAGCCTAAAATATACTTAAGTCCACACAAAAATGTCGCCCCTTTTTCGTCTGTTTACACAAGGAGTTATGTCCCTTTTTGTAACGTCAAAAAATCAGGAACGTATACCCGAGCGCGCCATATTTTCAAAGATGATTTTTCTTGTATTTTCTTTTTAAATTTTACTTTAAAGGATATAATAATTTAATAATACATAGATTTAATCCACTTATGATCACTTATGTGGACAGGTGTAGACTACAGCCCCTAAATGTGCAAACACAATATTTGCCGGTAAACTGCACGTGATTTTTTTGTCTTACACTAGTGAAAGACAAGGAAATCTCACACTGCTAAAAAAAGGAACTGCTGTGTCTCAAAAGTGAGAAAAAGGGGAGGTTTTGGTAGCCATAAACCTGTTTAACCCTACCGTTGGGTTTGGCTAATGCCGGTACCAAGTCCGACTGTCCCGAGTTTCTATCGTTATTTACGTTTGTTTTTTACCTTGTTTGTGTTTTTCCTGTGTAGTTCCCTGGCAGATTGTGGCATGTGACTATAATTTTCAGCCATTGTAGATGTTTCCTGTTATGCCCTTTGGTTACATTCTACACAGTTTCCGGAGCCAGTTCAGTCAATATACAGAATGGGTTGATTTTAAAATTGTTACTGAAAATATTATGTATCCAAACTAGTTAAATTTCTGTCATCAGAATTGTAGTGCACTAAGGTAATGACTGCAAATATTTTGAATGTACATGCTCTTCGTCTTTAGTTTTATCAAACATGAAATGACAGATTTTCGATAAGGTATTTCTTTATTAAATGTACTGAAACTATGATTTAAACATCACCATACGAGACACTTTCACATATAACAAGGCATATTACCCGCGAATCGCTCTTTAACTAATTTTGTGCAGCAGTTTGTTGTTTATACATATGTGTATTTTTTGTCAATTATTATGCAGCTTTATATGTTTCGTGTTCCTTGTGCAATAGTTTACCCCTTCTTCCCAGCACCTGAATCGATTATCAGAGGCCCCGTCTATACAGCTTTCGGGTCTTCCCCAGATGATGAATAGAGAAATGTCCTGTCTATATGGGATAGTCAGGTCATAATACGGGAACCTTGGCCGCCGCGAACAGTTGTAGACGAACTGTGTGGAGAAACACCAGGCGCGCTCCGTGCAGTGTAAATATTCCTGCTATATTTTCTAAGAATACGGGACCGACCATTTAACTTGAAGGGGGGAGGGGCTATGTATTTTTTTTCTAAAAAATATTTTGGAGCCGATTTTATGTGAAAAAATACTTTGGCTGCCAAAAGGATGAAAAAAAAAATTCTGAAGGAGGCTTTCTGCTCAAAAAAATAATGTTAATTTTGAAAAAAAAAATATTTTGTTGATACACGTAGAAAAAATAAATAGATTGTTCAAAAAAAAAAAAGAAAACATACCCCCCTTTTCAGGTTAAATGGTCGGTCCCTTACAGCCTTCCGAGACGCTATCGTAGGCTAAAACTGTCTGCCTCTACCTGTTTCGCCCCTTTTCCAGTGGCAATCAACACTCGTTGCCCCAGCTGTCCCTTCCACCTTGATTTTTTTTCTTTTACTTATATTTTGTAATAGATGAACTTGTACTCGTAGTGATATAGCTCAAATATTGCTCACTAGATTTAAAACTGTAACAAATAAAACAATCAATGTTTACCCCTTTAATCTTGTCATTGATATGATATTTAAAACAAAATACATTTTAGTATTGATATTGCGACCTGTTTCAATTGTGTCAGACTTTTGGAACAACGGCAGAAGAATACCGAAGGAACAAAGGAAGCGAAGACTACAAAAATCGAAATCCGAAGACATGGCAAAAACGGCAACAGAGAAAAACAACGACAAAACAAGGACGTGAGACAGCAACAAGCACGGAAATAAAATGATTATAAAAATGTAGGAAACCCAAGTTGGTGGAAATAGCTGAAAAAAATGTTGGAAACCATCCAATCTATTCATTTCTTAACCTTTATACCCTTTGCTCCTCCAATCAGAAACATCTGCCGTATATCTAACAAGGCCGCTATAACCCTGACATATCCTGGTAATATAATGGGCTCTTTAATTGAAAAAATGTATTTTTTTTATATCCAACTCTCCAGACATATCCACACAAAACATGGAAATAAAAGAATAGACACGGTAAATGAAAGGATATGTAGTAAATGTACATGAGACAAAGTCTCTACAAATATTTGGTAAAATCAAGTAAAGGAACAACGCTTTTATTGTTCTTCTTCATCATGTCTCAACCACGTTAACCTCTAAAAAACTGTACTTGAGAGGACTAGTTGTCTTTTGTCAGAAAATAATTAATTCTTAAAAAAAATGACTAATGTAAATTGGAGTAATAATAAAATTACCGAACAGAGATGTCAAAAGCCGAAGTCAATGAGACAAAATGACAAATCAGGTGGAAATTACCTGAAAATTGTCGACTTGAATGGTCCTGACTTGATACAGGCATTTCAAAGGAAATGGTGGGTTAAACCGGTTTTATGGCATGGAAATCCTCCCCTTCCAATGCGGAAATGTCCGGTAGCAACTCAACAGCAATTGCTTTTGAAAGGTCGTAGACAATTAAAAAAATGATCATCCCAGTACTAAGTAAAAAACGAATTTTGAATCAGATCTAGAGTTCGGACCGAAACTTCAAATTTTTCCACAGGGGACTGATATCTATAGAAAAACTTTTTTAATGATCGTATGAGACGGAATTTTTTGAAGCCTTGATTGATAAGGCGGTCACGGAGATAACTATGTCTAATGAGAAAGTCTGTATAATTTGTGCTAGCACTCGCGTAGCGAATCAACTGTGAAACATACACTCCGTAAGCAGGAGAAGCTGAAATATTACTCTCCAAGTTGGGGAAATGAATAATTTTGAAATTAAAATCATCCCTCTTGTCGTAAATTTTAGTACTGAGATGATAATGATATTGAACAAAATACCAAAGTTACAGTAAATTTAGTTTCTGCAATCACTGATTTATATATGGATTTTTTCAGAATAAGCAATTCCATATCATTTAGTCAAATCAAGATAATAGAAAATATGAAAGTTGTACCTGTCACGAGGAATACCTTGTCCAACTATACTACTCAACAAAAGAAACGATACACAGATTTTATCACAAAAAATATTTTTCTTTCTAGCAAAAAAACCATGACTTGTAGACAACATGTATTTTTTGCATGTAAAAGTTAACATTATGCCCAAAAATGCTTCTTAAAATTTCTGAACCATATCCGGTCACGGTCAAGGTCATTATCCGGAATTTCTGTTTGCAGACGTGGATATTGAGTATTTCAACATTTTAGTTTTCCAAACCATCACATTTTCTGACTGGCTAACTTCAAATCTCTGTTGCTACGTCGGCCATGAATGTGTCAAGCCTATTTTTCGTTTTCAACTACCGTTCTCATAAGTGTAAAACGCATGTTAGGCGATCTTGACGTTGCGACGTCTCACGGAACCTGCTGTCACGTGATTTATCACTTGATGAACATGCTAGCTTTAAGTTAACCAATAGTCTCTAGTTTGTTCTCCTTTTCACATAACAATGAATTGCGAGGTCAAAAATCAAGATCGAAGCTCTGACCGCGCTAAGTCATTGTCCACGTTGATTTTGTATTGAACGGGGCATCGAAATGAGACATTGTTTTCCACTTTTTAAGATGGCAAATTGTTAACCTCATGAAATGTCCTAATTATTGACAACAAGAAATTGAAATCATCCATCAGTTAGCGGCGAACTCGATCATCGGGTGAAAAACTACCATTCCGGATTTTCATTGTATCCGTTCCGGAGTTGATTTAAAATTTGAATAAACAGATGAGTTTTGGTGTTGAATACATTAACACACTAAAATAAAATCTTTAAATTGCGAAATGTAAAAATATTAACAAAATTAACTGTGTATCGTTTCTTTTGTTGAGTAGTATATTTTCATCCGTCCATGAAAATAATTTTGCTTGAAGGCCAATTCAATAACAAAATCTAAAGTCAATTCAACAAATTATTTTATTTGCCAGATAATTGAAAGAATTTACTGGTGTTTCGTTACTACTCACTTATTCGTTTTTTTATTAGCTTTTGCATATAATTAAAATTTAAGGACCTCAAAAGTTTTGACCTGATCTTCACTGAAGAAACTTGGAGTTTTGTCGTCTGCAGAATACAAAAAATACCAAAGTTGCATAAAAACAGTAGATTAGATTTACCGTATTTACGGTATTATTGTATTTAGCTTTGTAGCAAAAAATAACCCCATTTTTGCATGTTATTTACATTGACAAATAATAAATATACGGCATCCTTGATTTGATCTTCAACGAAGATGCACTATTCGTCAAGTGAACATTCGTGGAAACTTAATTCAAAGTTACTTTCATATTTTATTTTAATATATTAGTATTATGCTTATGTATCAATCCCTTTTTTTCTTTTTTCTTTACGTCAGTTCTGTAAACAATGATGTTTCTTTTCAGTGTGTTGGAATTCGGTTGTCTATATTCATTTTTGTTATGCTATTAAGCGAAAATTATTCAAGCCCGAAATGACATAAATCACATGTGTAAAATAAAAAAAAAACTCGAAGGCTGTTAACCACGTTTCTTTATAATAAACTAAAATCAAGAATCAAAGGTATCATTCAAAAACCTTTGTCGATTAAAAAATGCAGTTGCATTAGGCTATAAATCCACATTTTTTCGAATGTAAAGGGAAAAGTATGCTACGTTGAAAAACAGGTGTGCAGTATGCTTTCTTTTCTAATTAATAAAATATTTGTCACATTTGGAGGTGTTATTTACTAACAGCAAGTCGGGATACCAATGGACACTAACTGTGCTCCTCTACTAACAGAGATGTTTTAATATTCTTACGAGAGTGAGTTTCGTCAGCGAAAAAGCCTAAAATAAAAGATGCTAGATTCTTGAATCAATGTTCTTTCCATCAATAACGTATCTTTTGCTAAATGGATCCTATTTATATCCACCTGAACTAGAGATAAAGGAAACGAAAGAAACCACTAGATCTTCATCTTTTTTTTACTAACATCTTGAATTTGACTAATAAGGTCATCTCAGTACAAAAATGTACGACAAAAAAGGACAGGACATTTTTATAATTCTAAAATAATCAATTTCCCTTAAATTGACAGTAATAATCCAGCTTCTCCTGCTTATGGAGCGTATGTATCACAGTTGATTCGTTACGCAAGATCTAAAAGAAATTATAGACTTTCTCATTGGACATTGTTATCTCCGTTACCGCCTTATTAATCACGGCTTTAAAAAATCCCGTTTCATGCGATCATTAAAAAAGTTCTGTTATAAATATCAGTCTCTTGTGGAAAAAATTAAAGTTTCGGTCCGAACTCTGATTCGTTTTTTTTTCTTTCCTTAGTACGGGGATGAACATTGCTTTTAACTGTCTACAACCTCTCAAAAGCAATTGCAATTGAGTTGCTACCGGACACTACCGCACTGGAAGGGGAGGTTTTGGCTAGCCATTAAACTGGTTTATCCTACCATTTCTATTGAAATTCATGTACCAAGTCAAGACAATTGCGGTCGACAATTTTCCGATGGTTTCCATCTGATTAGTCTTTTTGTCTCAAGCACTTCGGCTTATGGAAACTCTAATCTCTAATATTGTTATAACCCTTTCATGATTAGAATATACATAAAAGGATAAGAAACAAACAAACAAATATAGAATAATAGAAGTTTTGTTTTTGATACAAGAAATATTGGCGAACAATAATGGACGAGCCCCTTGTGGGCGAGTCCATTATTGGAGCCAATATTTCTTGTATCAAAATCAAAACTTCTATTATTCTTTTTATCGGTAATTAACTAAATCATTTAATAGAACAAATTTTGAAAATGAATGTTAATTTTCAACAAATCATGAAATTTACTAGTATTGATAAATAAAAGAATTTGTACGATCCGATAAGAGTCTCTTTATATGTATATTTCTTTGTTTCATTGATTCTGATTGACAAAGTAGGCATGGTCTAAGATACATGTACTTTTTGCCAATATTTTTTCGTATTCGGGCACTAGCAAATACTGAAAAATATCTGCTTCATGAGATCAAAGGAAACTCATAAAAATTACCGATAAACCCAAATATTCATTTGATGAAATGATATTATTGAGACTTAATTAACAAACATGACGAATTATATACTCAAGTTGATGTATTATATCCAAAATTTAAGATGGTAGATCCAGGTTAAGGGACATAACACTTAAAAATCGTTTGGATGTTTGTTTTATGATTTTCATAAATACATTCTTATTTTAGTTTGACCCTTTTCTCGTGAATGCTTAAAAAGCATTTATAAAACGAAATGTTTTTGGTCTTAAACGTTCATTTCAATTGCCATTTTTTCCCTTAAATAGAAACATTAACTATAGTCCAGATTTAATGTAAGAATGCTCAGAATTGCATTTTTTGAGACCCTCATCGTTTACAAGCATTCCCAAACCCAGATAAATGTATGAAAACATGAAGTCATTGGACAAGACACAATCACAATAAATACATAGGAAATAACTAAATACCGAAGTTGCCTTGAATTTTGTTTCTGCATATGTGCATTTTGACAACTTATGTCTCTTCAGTGCAGATAAAAATTCAGATATTGCAAGGTTCCAAATAGAATCGGCTTTCGGGTTAGCACCGAAGTACTGACTAGTGGGCTGATTAATACCCTCGGGGACTTACAGTCCACCAGCAGTGGCATCGACCCGTTGGTAACAAATACCTAATTACCGAAGTTACCGGGAATTTTGTTTCTGCATATATGAAAAAGAAAGGAAATGGGGTAAATGTCAAGGAGACAACATTCCATATCCAGGTTAAAACGACAAAAAACAAAACATCTAGGGGTCACCATATGGTCTTCAATACAGTGAGGAACCTCACACCATATAGTAAGCCCTAAATGGCCCCGAAAAGGTAAACAAGTGAATAAATCAATGGAAACAAACCACATCCAATAACATGTGCATTTCGTCAACTTATGTCTCTTCAGTGCAGATAAAATCTAAACATTTGGAAGACCATATCCTCAAAGATGTTGAAAAACTTATAGAGAACAAATACCAATATGTTCTAAATGTAAAGCCAAAATCAGCTAAGGATAGAGCTTTGCATGAGGGAGATACTCCTTAGTTTTCAACAAAATTTAGATATTGTAAGGTTCCAAATAGAATTGGCTTTCGGGTCAGCACCGAAGTACTGACTACTGGGCTGATGAATACGCTCAGGGACTAACAGTCCACCAGCAGAGGCATCAACTCAATGGTAACAAATAACTAAATACCGAAGTTACCGTGAATTTTGTTTCTGTATATGCGCATTTCGACAACTTATTCTCTTCAGTGCAGATAAAATCTAAACATTTGGAAGACCATAACCTCAAAGATGTTGAAAACGGATAGAGAACAAATAACCAATATGATCTAAATGTAAAGCCAAAATCAGCTAAGGACGGAGCTTTGCATGAGGGAGATTCTCCTTAGTTTTCAACAAAATTTACAAAATTTAGATATTGTAAGGTTCCAATTAGAATCGGCTTTTCCGCTTTCAGCACCGAAGTACTAGCAGAATGTAAAAACGTATTTAAGTAATTCATTATGACGTCACCATTAAGCATGTAATAGCAACAATGGCTTTATAGATAGCCTCTTGTTTTTTTTCTTTTCCTTATAATTAAAAAAAAATAAATAAATGAAAATGCAACCTGCCATCGATGTGCCTGGTATAGAATATAATGTATTAAATCAGAAATGTATTGGAACACTTTGGTACAATTTGTTCAATTAATATAATCAAAATTAATGCAAATTCTGAAACCCAATTATGACTTGCATCATCGTAGTTTTGTCCTTAGCTATATTTGATATTACTTATTCTTCGTTCGGATTTCGTTTGGATTCTGCATTTTAGTCATTTTTTGAAATTTTGGATTTCCTTTGTTTGGGGTCTATTGTGCTGACGAGGAATTATTTTCCGAAATGGCCATACAGCTAATAAAAAATATTGCACTTGGAGTTAACATTTGTGTTATGGTCTCATGTTCATTTACTACATATCCTTTTGTAAAGTATTGGAAGACATCGATATATTGGAACAGTTTATCAAAATACACTTTCGTATCTCGAAGTTTATGTGTTACAATAAACGCAGGAACTTGCTATAAATATTACAAGGATATGAAAGGAACGCAGTTACTTCAAACATTTTACCAGATTATAAAGTAAATACGGTTATTGTGATAATATTACCAGGATATAGAGTAAGTAAAGTTAATGCAAAACAATATTACCAGGATATAAAGTAACTACAGTAACTGTAAACACATTACCTAAGGGACCGACCATTTAACCTGAAAAAGGGGGGGGTATGGTTTTTTTTATTTATTTTTTGCACGTGTATCAACACATTTTTTTGCAAAATCAACATTATTTTTTTGGACAGAAAGCCTCCTTCAGAAATTTTTTTTCATCATTTTGGAAGATCCCAAATATTTTTTTAGAAAAAAACCATAGCCCCCCCCC